>JBBCBC010000029.1:6535182-6744685 GCA_037126765.1 Stenogyne calaminthoides | reverse complement strand
ATGAATAGTTTATATCTTCCAAACCTTATAACTATAAGCATAACTAAAATCTACACGTATATAAAATTACGTTATAGCGATTTGAAGAGATTTTGAGAAATAATATTAGTTTGCTATAAAGGCGTGAAGTGAAAGTTTGGCTATTTGAAGTGCGAATATTTGTGAGAAAAGTAAAATGTGAAAAGGTTTTTTGACGAGTTTCAGGTTTAAAAGGTGGGAGGAAAACATTTTTGCTCGATTATTTAGGTGTGTCTTGGTATCCGTTTTTTAAATTGGATGATCGAGGATTAAGCGATTGAAAAGTTACTTAATAAATGCGGTTGAGGATAAAATCGCGGAAAAACTTTTGGACTTAAAACTTGCAATTAATGCATTTTAATACATAAATCCGCATCCGCGTTTAATGTTTCGCAGTGGCGTCGTAAAAGTAAAAGCGTGACAACAATGATCAGAGATATGGATAAGCTTCGGATAATGAAATGGATAAATAGCTCAAGATAAATGAAAATCAGAATCATATCGACCGATTGATATTGTAATCAACCGATTTACCACTTTACCTTGAAAAAACATCGATTCTTGAAGATCTTATTCATAGCCTTTATCATCAAAACTTTTCCCATGATGTTTCACTATCGATCGAGATATCACGATCTATCGTCGATTAAAGTTCCCTTCAACTATCCTTTTGATCGGTTCCCAACTAATCCTTCTTGATGATTTGAGGTTCCATTCTTTCGGTGATCCTCGCACTTCATTAAGTTCCTTAAGCGGGTCTTGGAGACCCAATCCTTTAGAAAATTTGGTGCATCTTCTCCCTAAGTCGAAGTCCTAGCTCGTTTACATAGTTCTCTTGAATTTGACCTTGACTAAGTGGCTTGGTTAAGATATGACTACCACCTTATCGGTATGGATCTTTTCCTTTACGATGTTAACCTTTCATAGTCTCTTAAAAGTGATATGCGATGTCGCGATCTTTGCGTCTGATATCTGTTGGGTTACAGTGATGGTGATGTATATTATTGTCCACGGAAGATAGAGCACATTCGTAGCTATAATGTTATAATCCTCGGCTCTTGACAATGATGGCGGAAGCGGTTAGAACAACGACTTCTTTGACCATATATTACGCCGATAGTAGATGTGTGACCGATGTCATTTTCTTTGAAAATCAAAGACCGACTTATTTCGGTGACATGTACCTTAGATTGACTTTCTATCTCTGTAACTTCCATAATCAGAATCAAGTACCCACTAAGCTCTAGATTATCATCGAAGGTAAGTATAACTGGTCGAATGTCCCCCGGATACTTGAGGAATCGCTAGCGAACTTCGGTGGCTTTTTCATTGGATTTGCACGAAAATCTGGCGCCACACCTCTGCCAAATGTTATATGGGTCTCTTTGGCGGTCGGGTATAACAATGATCAATAAAGAGCCCTATACTCTTTCGATTAGTTTTCGACCATTCAAAATGCGGATCGTGCGAAGGAAGTCATCATTTGGGGTCTGGCAGGTCTTGCATTTTTTGTACTCCATATTTTTAAATGATTTCTTGTCTATACTTGGCACAGCGGATGAATATTCCATCGATGCTTTTGTCTTACGAAGACCTAAAAAGTAGTTCATCGACCCATCATGGACATCTCAAATTTCCTTGCATCGGTTTCTTTGAACTTCTCATAGGTTCTTGTTAGAAATCAGAAGATAATATCGTCCACATAGATCTGAACCGTTAGAATATCTTCTCCGTATTGATTACGAACAAGGTTCTATCTATCGGTCCCTTAGTGAACCCATGTCCTTAATAAATGGGATAATGTATCATACCAAACTCGGGGCAGTTTTGATCCATAAAGAGCTTTTTTAAGCGGTACACTTGGTTTGCTCATTTCAAAGCTAGGAGGTTGACATAAACTTCCTCCGCTAGTACCCCATTTAAGAATGCTTCTTTTTACATCAACTTTGATATCAACCAAGATTAAATCACAGCGGTTTATTGATTTAATCTTAGCAGCAAATCTATTTATTTCGGATCATATATATACCCCAAATTTTCAAAATCATAACTACTTTTTACACTCTGCTTTTCTCTGAACCCTCGGGATTATCAAACCGCCCATTTATTTAAAATCGAAACCAACAAATGTAGTTTCCCGGTTTGCTATGATTAAAATCTTGCGGAAGCTGGAAAACCATATTCGAGCATGTTACATTGCGATGATCGACAACCAAAGACACAATTGAAAAGGCGTTGAACTTGCTTCCGAATGGCGTGGATTGGATAAAAATTTGGTTAGAAATATATCGGAGTTAGAATTGCCGCAAGAGGTCTTCACAGGTTTGTGGTCAATCTTAAAGAAGATGGCTCTCTGGTCTCTCAACTATGTTTTACGGCTAACGAAATCTAAGGCAGTAATTTGTCTGAAAAGAGGGTATCATCAACCGGAACATTGTGATGTCTTTGAGTTACGTGATGGGGATGATCCATTGATATATATGTCAGGCATGAACAAGAAGATTTTTGGATAGGTTTTTCCATTTCTAAAGTTTGAGTTGAAAGGGCTTTGAATAAAAAATGCTTAAAACACCTTGTATAAAGTCAATTGATATTATTGCCCAAGTGGCAGTGAGCACCTGCGGAAGTCCCTGAGCAAGATGAAATTCGGAATAAGTTAAGACTTATGGCGCAATGAAGGACTCACCATCTAGAAATTTCAAGCTGGTTAAAATTTACGGTGGGTTCTATATCTTAATCAATCGAAGCTAAAAACATCTTTGGGGCGCATTACGAAGAATGGGAGAGATCTTTTTTGGAACTAAAGATAAGTTTCTTGATTGAGACTTTGCGAGAAAGAAGATGTTGCAATCAAGAACCAATTTTTTCCCGAGAATAGGATCATGTTAAGCTTCATGTCAGGAGAAGGAGGCGTCTCGACTTGAAATCTGATTCGATAGCTCGAGGATGAGCATGAAGGAAGCCATTTATCTAGGGATGAGCTGAAGAAGTAAACCGGAAGCGGTGAAATTGAAAGCTCTTAGAAGCGTGTAACAAGGATGAAGGCAAAGAAGATGGTGGTGGAGGTCGTAGGGGATCTGAGAAGAAATTTAAAGCTATTGATCTTCTAAAAAGTCAAGAGAAAGAAGAAGGCTCGGGAAGAGCAAAGAAAGACTAAGCCCGGCTAAGGAAAGTCGGTGAGATGGCATCTGGAGAAATCTCCCTTTGGACACACTTGTGAAACCGTTTCACAAAATTCTTGAGAGAGAAGGTGAAAATATCCTGAGAAGTGAAGGATGAAGATGTGTTCTTGATATTCTCACTACGAATTGGAGTGATCGAATTTGAGAGAGAACTTCCTGGGTTCTCAAAACCTCTTTGAAGAGCCAATTACGATCAACCCCTCACCCGCAGGCAAAAATTCACACCTTGAGAGGCTCAATCTATCTACGGAAGAAGTTTATTCTGAACTCGGGGAAAGGTGAAATTTGAAAGAATGGAAAATGGAAGAAATTGAGCGATTTGTATTAGACAAATATCACGAGCTGTCCCACTATCACGATCTTCATGATATGTTCTTGAGACTAAAAAGCTTTATGCTTAATTCGATCAATCATATTGATCTTTCAAAATAGGGGAACCCGGAGGTGAAAGAATTTTGAAATTTGAAAGAAGTGGAACTAGATCGTTTTGAGGATTGGAGACGGAAAGATTGAGGATCAAACAAATTTGAATTTGAAGAATTTGGTCGAAGAAACTCTTGAAAGGAAGAATATTAATCGACTGAGGAAATTGGTGTGGTCGGAACCGAGGATGACCTATCGGGATAATGATAAGGACCGCATTGAGGTAGTCGGAAGAATGTTGAGAAATTTGGAACAGGCTGCTCGAGAGGAACAAGCTGAAGCTCACCCGAACTTCAAATGATCTATGGAGGAAACCCCTCGGGGAACTGCTGACTTGACTCTGCGAATTTGTTGAAGTAGGACTTCAGAAAGCCGATCTTCAAAAAGAAATTCCGGCTCTCGCTAACCAGTTGATTTCCACCACTTGTTGAAAGTTAGCAGTCGAACTATATGATTGAATTCGTATGGAAAAGCTTGAACCTCGGTTGGTGAAGTCGAAACTTCTTGAGAGCCTGAAACTTCTCGGAAATGAATCCATCAAAACCCCTTACGTCTATAGTAACAGCATCGCTCGAGGTAAATTTTATCCGGCTTCCATTGATACTTGAGTTTACTACATTCTGCAAAAGCAGGATGATGTACAGGGAGATGAAGGGAAAATGGAGAGCGGTTTGATTTGAGATCAAAAGTGCTTGAGGATTTAAACGAAATCGAAGTGATGAGATGATCAAATCGACTTTTTGAGGAGATAGGCAATTCCACTAATGGAAAAGATGAAAAAAGCAACTTTATGGTGGTCTTCTTTGAAGACACGATTTTGGGATGAATGTCTTTGCGAGAGGATTCGGGGATGAACATTTCCGTGTATGGCGTGAAGGATTCGTCCCGATTAGCGGCGATTACACATGGATGGGAACCCTTTAAAATTTGATTGCAAATTATGATGCGAGATTATGACAAGCTTGCTGCGCCACCACCTCTGGAAAAAGCAATTTGAACAATTTCCTCTTGAAATTCATAGAGGAAGAAAAGAGCTTTGAAGTGTTGATCAATCCAGGCTGCGATGGAAGTTATTGAACGGCGAGGAGAGCTAGAGGCGGAGAAATAGGAGTCGATAAACAAGGAAGCCCATGGAATCCACGATACCTCGAGAAGAAACTGCGTTTATTGAAAAACCTCTAAAGGGGCAAGCGTCTTGCTCAAAGCGAGTCGTGGCTTTCTCGAGGAGGAAGCTTTGCTCATGAATTTGAAGAAGATATTTGAAGTTCTTTGGGAAGGGATGAATTGCAGGATGGATGATCTCTTCAAGGAAGGATTTGGTGAATATGATGTATCCACCAAAAGACTCGATTGGGTAGCACCTGACTCGGTAAGCAATTGAATTTGAGAAGAAGAAAATTTCTTCTTGCGAAATGACCAAAAGGATATAGGCTTTTCGGATGATGATTACATGGGGAGGAGGAGGCACCAAGCAGAGGAAGAGGATGTGGCCTCATGTGGACAAATGGATGCCCGTTGAAATTTGAATGACATATTGGAAATGGCGAAAAAAGAGTTTATTGTTCAATTATGATGTATTACGGTGGTCTGGTCAACTGTATTTGATAGGGATGAAGCATTCATTGCCTACTGCTCTGCGAACTTCACTAATATATGCGAAATGGTTTGAGATTATTTTGATACTCACAGGTTGCTCAATTTGAAGGCTCTGGTCGAATCAAGTATCCTCCCAAGATATAAGAATGGGATGATCGTATGATTTCATCGTGCGTATTTTGTGGATCATTTTGAATATCTTGGTGACGGGGGTGATGCTCGAACCATTGAGAAGAAAAGAAATTTGAAGAAAGAATACTATGGGATGTTCAACTTGAAGCCGCACCAAAGAGATGAGATTGAATCGGCCAAAAGTGATTATCTTATTCCTTTTGTTTGAGAGATTACATGAGAAAACCGATGTAACTTGTACTTTTTGGTTTTGAAATAACGAAAAAACTCTCTAACGATTTTTCTCGGTGATCTAAAGATAACCTCTCATTATCTTCGACTATTTGATGGTTGCCCATTACTTGTTTTACTTGCTTTATATATTGAACCCGATTAGATGATAGGTTTACTTTTTGTTTGCAAGCTTGTAACAAGATGGATCAAAAAAATTATTTGGGAGATGAATTTAATAGAGATTTTGATTAGATCCAAAAACCCCGTGATGACATGTTTGGGACAATCTTGGTAGTATAGGATCGAGGTTTCAATTAATTATTTAGATTCGAGATTATCGCACTATATATAGTCACGAAGATATAGTTCGAGGATATGATAGGTTTAACAAGTTGTGATCCTCAAGATCGGAAAGATTCTACGAAGACCTAAAACATCTTGAAGTTCGAGAAGAACTCGAAGAAGCGAAGATCTGAAAACTATTTTTATTTTTGAAACAAAAGACCACGAACAAGTCACTTCGGTTTAATAATGTTTGTTCATTCTTAGTACAAATAAAGATAATGTTATCGTTCGTGAACACTAAGGAAAATATCGGATCGATTGTGGTTGGTAAAAGAGCCGTTTTGTTTGTCCTGTTCAAGGAAGATTTCAACCAATGAGAAGGCGACAACGGTACGTGCTTCTTGCAATGACGACGTGTCACGAAGAATGTCAGATTGATATTTGTCTTTGTTCACGTAAATTGATGATTAAGGCTTGTATGGATATTTCCTAAAACATTAAGGGTCGTTCAAACCCTAATATAATCGTTCATCAATTACTCAAAAGAAAGAAACCCTAGATGTTATCTCTCCGTGGATAGTTTTCAAAGGTAGACTGGAGAGTTGCTATAAATATCGGAGGCCTTGGACGTTTTCAAGGTACAGGGAAATCAAAGCAACCCGAGCTCATTAAATATTCAAGCAATCTTGTGAAGCACTTTCGAAACCCTAAAATTTCTCAAGTGTTTCATCTTTGAAGAGCTCATTTTACTAAGCCTTGATTTAAATTATATTGAAAGTTTAGTTAGAGATATCTGGCTTTTTTACTTGTGTTTTGATTGTAAAAGGATATCTCACCCTAGTTGGAAACGACCAAAATCGAAACCCTTTGATTAGGTGGTTTGTGTGTGTTGTTGTTGGAGAAGTGGGAGTTGTAAAGAGTAAGAAGTCATTTGTGTTGATTCCGAAAACTCACAGAGAGAAGAAGGTAGTGGTGATTGTCGGTCTAACTTTTGTGTGTGTGTTGAGTTAGTAGTCTGCGATGAGTTCGGCTGAAAACACAAGTGGTAGAAAAGTTAGTATTTCTGGCGAGTTAGGTCTCAAAAGCTTAAGGTGGTAAAATAGTGAGTTAAGGAATTTCTCTTGAGGATGGAGAGAGTGAATGATAGGAGCTCGAGCCTCTGAACCACTATAATTAATTGTGTTGTTTGCTTTTTGTTTTGCATTATTATATGTTGCATATTTTCACCGGAAGCGTTAAAGTTTTAAAATTGATTTGAAATAATCATTTGAGGTTGCATTAACTTGATCACAACCTTAACGGTGTTTCATTAAAAAAAAGATTTTCAAAGAAAAGTAAAAAGCAGTATAAACTTAGGGCTACAATATTCGCACTCTAGATAAGCTAGTCTGAGATGGTTGTCAAATCGATCAATTTATCTTGAGTAGTCGATAAAGATTATTATCTACTCGAAGCTTATTTGGACTCTATTGTAAAACTTCGAGAATCGATTGAGCTAATCGAAGTCTCGAAAGCCCGCTTTATTGTTATTGCTCTCGATGAGACTTTGATTTCGGGGCATTTGTGGCTTCTCATTTGAAACTCGGGACAACCTGACGACTCTCGATTATATGGTTTGTTTTAAAAGTTGAAAAATCCTGTTGGGATATTTTAGTTTTGATGAATTATGCAAAATATTATCAACTTGTGTTATTGAAGCTAATTTACAGGGGATAACAAGTTGAGGGGAACATAAAATCAAAATCGTAAGTAGATGATCGATCGGATGGAGTTAGATGAGTTCGAGTTAAACCGATGAGTTATGCAAATCAAAAGTGAAGAAAGCTAAAGCCCGACCGTCGGAAAGAAGGTTGCGGATCGGAAGATGAGCGAGATAAGGACTGGGTAAGATCGGGACGTGGATCGAGATCGAGATATAAGATGGTGGCGGATAGAGGCCGGTGAGATCGGGGCGTGATCGAGATCGGATATGATAAACCGATATCGCTAACTTTGATATGATGACGATGACCTGATCTTTATCGATATGTTGATCCGAAGATGTGTTGATCGTCGGTCGGTCGCCGACGGATCGAGTAAAAAAGAAATCGGATGCTTTGAAGTTAAAATTGATCTCGAGGCTCGATAAAATGTTGAACTTCGAGACTCGGAGGTCAAGTGACTTGAGGGTCAAGTAAAAAGAGACTCGTAGGTCAGGGATGTCCGGGTCGAAGCCGGAACTCGGTCCACTGAGTGTCATTATGCACGATCGGACAAGGTCCGGGCTAAAGAGAAGTCTATTTGAATCGAAACTCGAGACTCGATTATGTTTGAAGACACCGAGGCTCGATTTAGTTGCGGCTCGGATAGAGCTGAAGGCTCGAGATAGGTGAAGGCTCGATAAACTGAAGGCTCCGGATGGGCGAAGATCCGGGACTTCGAGGAAGAATCGAAGAATATAGTCGTTGGAATTCGGTGGCGTGGACCAATGAAAGGAAGACAAACGGTGAAGAAGACGCGAAGATTCTGATAATAAGTATGGATTTGAATGCTTGATTCTCCAGCAAGAACATTCAAATCCACACTATAAATACAAGATCTTCCATCAAATTAAGTGTGGAGAATGTGCAAACGATGCTCACAGCTAAGAGGACATATACTCAAACATTCCCACCATAGAACCAAGTGCGTAGATATACACATATATTCAAGAGTGTTCTAGAACCCAATCTAAGCAACCCACGATGTATCTAGCTTAGAGATTTTCCCAACCTTAGCATTGAGAATTTAAACAAATGTAAGGGAAAATCTCACCATAGTTGGAGATAACACCAAACCCAACCCCTATCTCGTAAGAGATAACTATTGAGTGAAGTGAGGTAGTTGTTAGGCAATCCAGAGAGGGTGATAAGTCGAACCCGAAGAGGGTGATAAAGTCAATTGGGTGAGAGCGTTAAATATCTAGAGGCGAACCAGAGAGGGTGATAAGTCAATTTGAAGGGAATTTCACAAGAGCAGGAGAGTGGATGTAGGAGCTTGGTCTCCAGAACCACTATACTTTGTTGTGTTATTTACGCTACGTTCTTATCTTGTCATATGCATTCGATTATAAGCAAAACACAACACATGAGCTTAAAACACAAAAATCTGGAATCACCATTCCTTCACCGCATTTTTTATATGCATTTGATTTTATTTACATTTCATGGGTTTTTCACCGGCTTTATCAATCCTTTATACACATGTATTCCCCACAATAATGTAGAACTTCGTTTACCCCGGACCAATATAACCCTTTTTTCACCTTTGGATTCCAACTTATCGGTGAAGCATCTTTTTCTGTCGAAGGGCAACCTCACGTTTTGATGTGTAAAAGTTATTTTCTTGCCACACCTTAGTTATATAGTGTATTCCATTCGAGGAATGAAAATTAAGGTTTGTAACGCGTATTCCCATAAGAATGTCGGGAAGATAGGAAAAGCTCATGATGGACCTTACCATGTCTAATAGGGTTCGGTTTCTCCTTTTTGAAACTCCATTCATACGGGGTGTTAGGGAGGAGTCCATTGTGATTGGATTCCATAAACTTGAGATAATCGGTGAATTCACCGGCTAAGGTATTCACCTCTTGATCCATCGAAGAAGTCTTAATATCTTACCAAGTTACTTCTCTACTTGACTTTGTATTCTTTGAATTTCTTAAAGATTAAATTTGTGTTTCATAAGATACGCGTATAGTATCTCGAGAAATCATCGATAAAAAGTGATGAAGTAGCAAAGTGACCCCTAGGCTAAGATGGCAAATGGTCACATACATAACCGTGGATCAACTCTAGAACTTCTTTGGCACAAACTACTTTCCAGAGAAAATGGTTGGTTGATCATTTGCCCTTGAGACAAGATTCGCAATTACCATAAGACTCTAAGTCGAATGGGGTTAAGTATTCTAACATTCTTAACCTTGCAATTCTATTCTCGTTTGCATGACCAAGTCTACAATGCCACAAGTAAGTGGGTTTTTTATGATTACTAAGTTTGAGCTTTTTTACTTTGTATATTAAGAACATCATATCCACAATGCAACAAAAATATGTTGCGAGTAATAGAAAGAACTAGATGACAATCATTAAGTTTTAATCTTAAACCAAAGGATAAGTCTAACACATAAGTCCCCACACATTCAGTAGGAACTCTTGCTCTGGTTTACACGTGTAAGGCAGCCACCCGCCCCTAATGACCTAAGACATATGAGCCCTTCACATTTGTACAAATGTGAGAGCAATCTCAGTATCTAATACCAAGCGATTAAGCGCTATTAGTGGACATATTTATCTTAATGACAAACATACATGTTCTAGTCTTTAGAAGCACCCGGTGCCTTATTTTAAACCTTCTAGAACCTTCGATTCTTCTTACGGTGCCTCTTCTTATTTACACTAGAGGCACACATCCTTATCTACCGCTCCTTATTTTAAACACCATCTTAGTGATAGTGAACTCAAAAATCTTGAGCACGTTGTGAAGTTCAAGCATGAATTCGCATCAAATGCTTATTCATATTGTAGTTCATAATGAAGCGAATATGAATCCGGGAAGGCCCGGAGGATACATAAATGGAACATTGGTCTTTTAGCCCAATGCCTAAATTACCAAGTTTCTCAATTAGGCTATCATCATTAGCACATGGTGAAATCTTCCCATCTTTAGCTAACCGAAGTAAAACAGATCTCTCGTCACTTCATAATTCTCAAAATGAGATTAAGAATCAAAAGATCCTTGAGATGATTGAGCATCTAGAAGGGATCCATTTTCTCATGTTTGCCTATCGTGTCGGGAGTCATGCAAAGCAACATCCTACTTGAGCACAGAAAGCATCCTCTGGATGCTTCTTACAGTACGTCAAACGTAAACATGTCTCTAAGAACATTTGCGAGGGTAATAAAGGGATTAGCTTGTCAACCACGTACTCAATCTTTTCTTGCCTTAACACCAAACACACGTTTAGGTGCCAGTCCATAAAATTTGGCCTAACCAATTTGTTTGTTTTCAAAACACATCTCAATAACGAGTTATACATTTCAACTAACCAAGAGAAATAAAATAAAATGAGAATTAAACACATAATTCCCTATGATCAATATTGACCAATCAAAATAAACATGCGTTTTCTTTTGTGTTTATTTTGTCTCCATTCTTTTCACATACTCGGCGACCTCGCCGGAAGAGTACGAATTTATATCAAATATAAATTGTAATGAACTAGGATCCACATTCTTATTATTACAATATCTGCTTTGGCTTATTACTGCAATAATAAAATTGGTAGGTCTCCAAACCAATTGCAAAATTGCAACTCCTAGTTGATTGAACCCGATTCGATCGGATATCCCTAACTTCGTTTCCACCTTTGTTGGTGAAACAAAGTTAAAGATGATTTACAACACATGTAGGTCGAGCGGGTTTGATGAGGGTGGAAATAGAGGGAGGGGTGAATAGACTTCCAAAACTTTTTAATGGATCGGAGTGTGATATGCAAGTATGCTGATCGTCACGGTGTGAATCGGTATGGGTGATATCAACTTCTTGTCTGTATGACGAGATCGATTCGGCGTTTATCAGTTTAAGCGATGGTGCGGAAAATTAATTAACGCCGTGTGAAAACAGGTTTTACTCAAATAGATTTTGGTGCTATCTGTTTTAAGATCGGATGGTAAGGTGTATTGATCGATTCGATAACTTGATCTTTATCTGAACGATTGAATATGCATCGCAGAGATAACATGTAAGTGTGCGGTTGAGTGTAAGCAAGATAAATGCACCTGAGTTTATAGTGGTTGGACAACTTGTCCCTCGTCCACTCTTCCCTATCGCGAGGGGCACCAACTTATCAATTGGACTTAGTTTAATGTGTTAGTCCAACACGGTACAACCAGCAGGATGTTTCGAGTTCTCGCTCGGCCAATCCAATCGGATCTAGAAACCTGGGGTAGAAATCTTGCTATAACAAACTTAACCTAACTTTTGTTTGGATATAAGATTTGTAATGTTCCATTGGAATACTATCTATATCTTCTAAGTAGCCTAAGGGCGAGGATAAGTATTCTATGCTAAGAACAATGGGATGAACACTTAAGAATAAATCTTGAGTTTGTGTTCTTGATGCGGAAATTTGCTTGCGGCTTGAGCTTCATGATAATTTAAAAGTAACTTCTTATGAAGGTTAGATCTCATATTTATAGGAAAAGAAATCGTACTAACCGATTTGGAGAGCAATTGAATTTCGGTCTATTTTAGGTAGGTGCAGTAGGGTTGATTTGACATGCTTGAGGCGAGATGGCGTAGAAAAAGCATGCAAACTTGTCCTTCTATCCGTTTTGTCAAACGCCTTCCCGATTTGTCGATTAACAAATGCGTGTGTTGTTGACTTCTTATTGGCTATCGAAGTACACTTTGCGAGCTTGAATTAGCAACAAGGTTGACATTCTTCTTGTCTCGAACACTTAGCTTTCGTCTTAGGTAACATTAAAGTAGTCACTGATGGGTTGACCGCATCCCGTTCGGACAATCGATCATCCTTGACTTAAGTCATCGATTATAAGATTGTCTTTAGCCTGACTTTCGTCCTTCCTTGTTGTCATCTCAAGTAGATCTTACGGGCGGTCTTGTCTTGAAATCTTACCTATATACCTTCTCGACTTATCTGCTTCATTCATCAACTCTTGACATATCGATCTTCAATATAAGCGATCTTACGATCTTCAGACTTTCTTTTATACATATTAGTTCCCCCTCAATATGTGACCTATTCATCATCACTTTTGTCTATACATTTGACTTGTCTCTTATCTGCTATCTAGATCATCGGTTAGCTAATGTGTTGGTGGTCCTATTACATTATCTGTTTTGGAACATCCATAGCTTTACAAATTTTCCCAACACAACCATCAAGCGGCGACACCTTTCGTGTCCTATAAAAGTCTAGTTGAATGTAGATCCGAGCAAAAAGACTTTGGTCTTAAATACCCATTGGAGCGAAATCCTCGGTTTTACTTTTAACTTTGATGGGATGCATCTTATCAAATTAATGAAAAACCATATTTTAGTGAAGAACGTTTTAAATCTGGGGTATTAATTTTTAATCGAGATCAACATGTTAATCTACATCACATTTGAGCAATTATTGGTATGCGCCTCTAAAAACATGATTTTTTACGGACTAACATTTATATGACCGCCGTCTACCCAAACAATTAATACGGTCAAACAATTATTGAGTGTATAAACCCAAAAACAGATTATAATGCGAACTAATGTAACACCCCTAAAATTCGTTATGTACTTTAGATATTTCAAGTATTTTTGAAAAATTATAGAATATATCATTTCTCTAAATAAAATTAAAAATTTATTAATATTTTCAATAAATATTTATTTAGATATATATTCATGTGTAGATATACATAAGATAATTATTTCACACGTTACTTCATCCCCAAAATTCTCACTTGTGTTTTCTGCCGCCTTTAAAAAAAAAAAAAAAAAACGTTTGGTGTTTAATTAAAAAAAAAGGAATATATCTTTATCATGTGATATTTCATATCATATTATTTCCACAAATAAAATATTTCTCTTCAATTTCTCAAGTTTTTTATTTATTAAAAAAAATTCAAAATAGAAGATCATGTATTCACGTATTCAATCTGATCACATGATTTTCTCAACAAAAATCTTTTCCCCCAACTCTTTAAATATCGATCAATTTTCTAGAATAAATCACATAAAACATTTCTCACCATGAGCATCAATTTTAATTCTTTTTTTTTCTTGGGCGAAAAAGTATTCGTGACCCTCTTCTGATTTTCTTTAACAAATCGGTAACTTCTCTCTCTTACTCTTTTAATTTGATTTAGTTTCAATCGATTTACTTTTTATCTAGTTTTCTAGTTGTTAATTAGGCAAAATAATTTTTAATAAAAGTTTTGTTCAGCATTTATCAAAAGCCAATGGTTCTTCTTCAAATATGGCCAAAACACTCATTATATTAATCTAGTTATTTTAATTTCCAAATAATATATACCCTGTTTCCAATTATTTTCTAAATTGCCAAAATCACGTAACTTTTAATTTCACTTTATATATCTTTTTACGTAAACTAATTTTATATATATATGTATAATAGTATGTTCATTTTAGTAAACCATTTATTAGGAAACTAAATTAAATGCATTCATTCATTAATAATAATTTTAAGACTCTTTATAATTATGTTAGGTGACCGGAATAAGATATTTCATATCATTGACATCTATGACATCTACAATTTGAGGTGGGGATTTTCTATCAAGTTTAAGTTTGTTTTTATTAAATTCTTTTGAATGTGAATTGTTTATTCTAAAAATCGACATTCCATAGATCTGATAATAAACAACGAACCTTGAGAATAAATGTTTATGACATTTTCACGGTTTCTATTGTAGCTCGGATCACAAGTGGGTCCTTGCTAAAATTAATTTCTGATTTGTGGTAATATTTGATGATTGTTTTACGTGATTAGCTCAAAGAATCGATCCGTCTTGATTGACGTTGAGAAGCCGTGGGTCGTGATTTCAAAAGCGGCGCTTTCGAAATTCAGGCATGAAATTAGGGTTTTCAAGTGACGTGAGCAAAGAGACTTAAGAAGGTGAAGAACACGGGTTCATCAATTCAGAAAACAGGGGCCACATAATTCAACAATTAAAGTGGAGCACCCCACACCAAATAAGAATCAATTAAGGCAGAACCCCAATGAGTTTGTGTGCTTCAGAAAATCAATTACATACACATATATATCATCAAACACACATATCAATTGGTGCGGTCATGGGTGACGCCGACCGCACCCAGATTTATAAAAAAAATTATTTTATAAATCAATTAATCATCACAATTAATTAAAGAGCAGAAAACTCGTCTGCGATTGGAATTTAGAGGCGTAAACCGCGTAATACATGTGATGAATTAAACGATTTACCAACAACGAACACGTAATTGCATAATTGAATCGAGTAAAAAGTAAATAGAATTCTTCGACCGGTTAAATTAACGGATTCCTCAACTATAGTATCCACGTAACGATCGTATACTAATTTGCCGAGATCTGCCGGTGTTGAATCCGACATGAATTTGCTAGGAAAATTCTAACTTAGACATTTATGGAGAAAATATGAACTCACGTTGTTTGTAAATTTCAAAGAAGCTCGTATATATCTTAAATCTTAAGCTAACTTTTGATTGGGAAATAATATCCCTAATCTTATAAAATAGATCTCTAAGATTTATTTTTCATATATAAAATCTCTCAGATTTAATTCCTATGTATATAAATCTCTACTGATTTGATTACATATATATTAAATCCTACAAAAATATTCCATATGTTATTATTGGGAATCCTATTTAATTAAATCAATTTAATTAAACATTAATAATAATTAATTCCAAATTAATCTATTATTAATTAATTCTCCATAAATTAAATATTAAATTCAATTTAACATTTAATTAACCAACTATAATCCGTAAAGGGAACTACTTGTTGTGTGATTACAGGCCCTCATATATCGGCGATTAATCAAACTAACGGTCTTAATTGAACCTAGATAATAAATCAAACATTCTCAATATATGATGTACGTTGATAAAATTGGGCGTGTTGAATAAAGGGGTAAGCATGAGTCTCCTTGCGTGTATGGGGGAATACATGTGTATAGTGATTTTTCAACTTTTTACCAAACTGTGATCAGTGAGTCAGGTTGTCCTGAGAAGCACAAGATGCTCTGAGTCGAAGTCTCTTGAGGCAGTAACAGCGACTTTTGAGAGACTTCAGTTGCCCAAGTGATCCGAGTTCTAAAAGCAGTCTAAATAAGTTTGGAGTAGATAACAATCTTACTAACTAATCGGATGAGTTGATCGGTTTGACAACTATCTATACTAGCTTATCTAGATTTGCGGAATGTAGGCCCTAAGTTTATACTCGTTTTATCTTGCTAAAAATCTTTGTCACTTAGTAAAACAGTGGTTAAGGTTGTGATCAATTTAATGCAAACTCAGTGGATTAATCGATTCCAACTGAATATTAGAAAACACAGTATGCTTTCAATGAAAATATGCAGCAGATAAAATCTGCAAAGCATAAAGCAAATAACATAGCAAATTATAGTGGTTGAGAGGCTCAAACTCTATGTCGCTCTCTCTCCGATCCTCGGAGAAATTTCTTAACACACCACTACTACTCTACGCAAGCTTTGGTGAACTCAAAGAAATTTTACTAACTTTCCACTATGAGTTTTTGAAATTTATATCTTTGCGACTTACTAACACAACTCACACAAGCTTTGAGATTGAACTGAACGTTCACTAACTTCTTCTCTAGAGCTTTGAAATTTGAACTCAAGCTAACAGGTTACTAACTCTTTACAACTCTCACTTTCGATAACTACACACTTTCAAACTACCTAACAAAAAAGGGTTTGAGTTTTAGTTGGTTTCAACTAAGGTGAGATATCCTTTTTACAATATGATATAAGGTAAAAATTTGGGATATCTCTAACTAAGCTTTGAATATGCTTGAATCTAGGCTTAGTGAATGAGCTCTTCAAAGATGAAACAACTTGGGAAATTCTTAGGGTTTTGAGTGCTTCACGGTATAAATTTGAATCTGAATGAGCTCTTGAGTTGCTTGATTTCCGTAACCTTGCAATGGTGAAGGTCCTTTGGTATTATAGGCAACTCACCAAGGTCTCTCTTGAAAAACTATCCGTTGGAGGAGGTGGCATCAAGGGTTTCCTTATTTGGTTAGCGATGAGCGGCTATATTAGGCTTTGAACAAGCCCTTGCATGGTTTGGGTTACAAAGTCTTGATAACTCTTGAGTCTTGATGTCTTGACAACTTCTTGAGTCTTCAATGTCTTGATTCTACTTGAGTCTTGATGTCTTGATTACTTCTTGAGTCTTGATGTCTTGATAACTTCTTGTCTTCTTGATGTCTTGATTACTTCTTTGAGTCTTCAGTGTCTTGATTACTTCACCCGGAGTCTTGAGTGTCTTGATTCTAACTTTGATCTATATCTGTGACTATACATACATGGGAGATAACTTCTTGAACAATCTATCTTTGAGCATTTCGATCTATCAAGATTATCTGAACATGTCATACTTTCGGGGGTTTTGGGATCTAATCAAAACTTCTTTATTAAATTCATCTCCCAGATAACAAGTAACCAATGCGACCCAATCACTAAAGTTTTTGCGATGCGGAACTCGGTACATCAAACATCTCGGTGCGCGTCACTTTTTACGTATCGATGAAATCTGATGTTTTCTCTCTCGATTGGTTCTTTAACCCCGGTGAATAGAGACAAACAAAAGCGGCTCTTTTAGGTCGATCTCTCCGAATGAGATAACCTAAAAAAGACACTTAGTTTTAGTTCATTTTTATGCAATCAAATATTTGGACAACATTTATTCTTCATAAATGTAAAGACTTCTAAGTCTATTTGTCCTCGGGTAGATAATCTTGGGTCTTCAAGTCTTGGGTTGATCTGAGTCTTGAGCGTCTGGACACTCGGGTTCTTCGTGTGATGCGAAGACTTACGAGTCTTCAGTGTCTTGGTTATTTCACTTTGAGTTCCCCTCGATGTCTTTTTTAACCTATAAACTTCGAGATATCTGTGACTATACATTTATAGATATTTCCTAAACTAACTATCTTTGAAATATGTTTTCTAATCTAATCGGGGTTTTTCTATACATTTATAGATATTTCCTAAACTAACTATCTTTGAAACATGTTTCTAAACCACTGAACATGTCATTTTCGGGGTTTTGAGATCTAATCAAAATCTTTATCTTTTATTAAATTCATCTTCGACAATTTCCCCTTTTTTGATGATGTCAAAACCATCTATTACAAATTCAAGAAAACCTTACTTATCACAGGTTTCAATTTTATCTAATAGGCTACCATCGGTTCGTATACAAGCGATTCGATAGAAGATAATGAGATATTATCTTTTTTGTTGATCAACACACATAAGAGCATTTTCATTGATGTAAGATGGAGAATTACATGTTCAATGAAAGGATGAAAAAAAAGAAGCGATCAACAACAACAAAAACAATGAACTTCAATCTTGATGCTCTTCTATCTCATCTCTGAGGACTTCAGATTGAACATCGAAATACCTCTTCTTGATTCATCCCTCTGTTTGATGATCTCATGGTGGTTTCGATTAAACCCAAGCGGCGACAAAATGTGCAATTTCGAGAGATAGCGCCTCGTTCACAAATCCATTTTCAAACCTGGGAGGCGGGATACATGTATGGCCCGGGAGCAACAATCGAGTGTTGTGCTCATACCAAGAAGATTTATCTTGCAGATACTTAGGATAGAAGGTCAGAAGATATTCTAGGAAGGCTTCATTGCTGTCTGAACTTCTTCCTCTCCATTCCCTTAGAATCTCATGGTAGAACCAGAATGTTCTCTTGATTTCTTCCCAAGCATCATTGATATGGATCCTTTTCTTCTCTTCTTCTTTCTTCTTCTTGATCAAAGGTGCACCAGAGACAGAAGCAGCAGATTTCTTTTCTTTCTCAATCTGAAGGGCTTTCAGAGTCTTCTTTGTATCAAAGTCACACAGGTGAGCTTTTGGTCGGTTCGGATGACTTAGCCTCAGGTTCTTCTTCGGATGTCTCAGTTTCTTCAAAGTCCACTACTAACTTCCTTTGAACCGGCCTAGAAACCTTCTTTTTCTTTTTCTTCTCAGTCTCCACAAAGGCTACTGCCTATCTCTTTTCAAGTCTGGCATGAGCTTCACCAGTCTTGCTCGTCTCAGTGCTTCTTCTTTCAAGCATTTTTGCATCAAGTGCTTCCTGAGTGACTTGCTCATCTATCTGAACATATTTTGTTTCTTCTGGCTCCCTGAATTTTAGCTTCTCAGTAGCCTCAATTTGTTTCAGAGCCATCAGAATCTTTTGAGCCTCAATTTCTTCCTGAGCCTTCTTCTCTAAGGTTTTCTTCAGAAATTTATCCAACTCACCTTTTGAAGAGTGAGATGTCCTTTCCCCCTTTTTGGCATCATACCTTGGGAGAATCTGAGATAGAGCAGCATCCATGTGGAATTGTTCCTTGCCCATTGTCCTTACTTCTCCAGCCAAATGGTCGTGTTCATCGATCGATCTTCTTAGGTAATTTTTGGCGATGGAGACCTCTTCAAATAATCGGGGCAAACTAAGTAAAAAATGCTTCATGCATCAAATCTATCATCTTGGACATGAGCATAGAGCTCATTTCTTGAACAACTATCTTAATCATTTCCTGGTTCTTCTCAGTGAGCTTGGCCTTAAGATAGGTAGTTCTATCTTGGTATTTCTTCTCTAGGTTCTCAGCAAGCTCTTTTCCCACTTCAACAACTTTAGTAACAAGAGCTGCAATCTTCTCTTCTAGTCTAGTTTGAACAGTTTGTAAATCAACGGATGAACTTTCGGTAGTCGGTTTTTGAGATTGTTGACAGAAATCTGACTTCCATCCGAGTCATCTTCTCCCTTAGTGGCTCTACTTTCTTAAACTTCATCCAGAATGGTGTAAAATCAATCATGGAGTCACTCAATTTCCTCAATGACGGTGTGCTCCAAATGAGCCTCAGCCTGCATACCACAATCAACTGATTTAAATATAGATACTTCAGTAACTTTGACATAATTTATAGTAGTGTCAAAAGGTACACGAAAGTCTTAACTTTCGATCGAGGATGTTGGGTATTAGTATCGGTGACCTTTTACGGCTCGATTTCTTTCTCCTTCTGAGCTCTTTCTCTTTTCGGGTTTCCTTCTCTTTCGGGTTTCCTTTTGAATTCATCTTCTCTCTCTGTCCTCCTTTTCCTCCTTCACCTCCCTTTTCTTGTGAACTTAGCTCCCAGCCTCAGGATTCTTTCTCTCAGCAATTTTCTTCTTGACAAGTTCATCAAACTCAGCAACCTTAATCCTGAGTTTTGTCTTCACGAATCACGAGAACTTCGATCAAAGCGGCGGTTTTAGCACTCCACCACTCTTCACATCGAAAGATGCTATGTTAAACATGTCGGAAGAGTGCAGTTCGGGATATAAACGGTCGTTCTCAACTTTGATGAACATGTCTTGAAGATTAGGATGTAAGTTGCAAGTTAGGGATATCTCCGAAAGAGCGAGCCGTTCCCCCTGCTTCTCCACTCGGTTTCTTGACTTCTCCTTTCTTGAGTGGGAGGACTTGGTTGTTCTTCGAGGTGGGTGGGTTGATTGAATCAACTAGAATCGAAGGATCAAATATGGTTCATTTAACAAAGCGTCGGAGGGTCTTGAATTTCCGCCGGATCGGAGGTCAAAATGGGTGGGATCGAGATTGACTTTCTTCGGTGATTTGGGTGAGCCTTTGAAGATTTCTTGAGATCTTGCCGATTACCAAGTGATGTTTCCATCACCTCTGAATCCCATTCTCCTCCTCGGAGGCTTCTTATTCACCTCTTGACCACGCGAGCCAACCTTGCGGTGGTGATTTCATCGACTGAGCCTTAAGTGAGTTTCCTTACACTCGGCTTCGCCGGCTTCCTTCTCGCAATGGTTTGAAGTCTCCTTCTCTTACGAGGGCGAGCCTTTGTCCTCGATTTTTCTCCTAACTTCTTTCTTCAACTTTAGTAGGCATTTTCCTCTTTTCACCTTTTCCTTCTATTGAGCTTGATTTCGGGGACTTTCTTCTTCTCTATTACAGCGGATTTCTTCCACGAGGTTCGGAGAGGAATCTCTTCCTCAAATTCTTCCTCAGTTGTCTCCTCCTCGATCTATCTCGGAGAGGCTTTTTTCCTTCTTCCACCTTTGAATTTTTCAACTTCACCGAACATCACCTTGGCGGTTGGAAATGCCTTAGGAGTTCAAAAAGATGTCTTCCTTTTCACAAAAAGCTTCCAGAATGCATGAAATTTTAGTGGCATGCAAGATTCTGCCTTTGGTTACCACAGCATCACCTTCTTGGTTGAGATGCTTGGCTTGATCACTTATGCATTTTATCAAGAAATGCAGCCAATTAAAATCCTTTACGGAGAATCTTGATATGACCATCAACCTTAATTTTGGCCTACTAATTTGCTCAAAAGCTTCTGAAGAACTTGTTGAACCTTGTTCACAATATCAACAATACCACGTATTTGGGTTTTAGTACCGCGTTTGTTAAGAGTAGCTTCAATTTAACAGGCTTCTCGATAATTTTGTCCAAATACTCTTTGCTCTTCTATCATATACCCAGCAGGGTCTTCTCCCCGACTATTTAGCTCATACACAACATTTAAATTCTTCGGAATAATAAACCGTTCACGCATAAATTCCACATACTTCTCACCATGAACTAAATGTGTAATAGTAATCTTAGACTCAATGCAATTGTCATTGTCTAATTGCATATTTGCCACAAATTCGATTACCTCTTTTGTGTTTTCTCCATCAGGTTGGTTTTCGACAAGTCGTGTAAGCTTTACAAGCCTCAACATGTGAAGAGCTTCCTCTTCATGTACGAAATTTGAGGTTCCTTCTAAAGAAATGACATTCTCGTACCATGGATTGTTGGTTTCCATAAAGCTTAGATAGATGGATAGGGCCATTTTGAAGATTTTTGAAGTTTTGAAACAGAGGTTTGAGGGTTTTGAAGATGAAGCATTTTTGCAGAGAGTTTTGTAAATGAAAAAGTGTCTTCTTTTTGAAGGAATATGGGTATTTATATGTTGGAGTAAGTAATCTCAATGGGTGAGATTAAAGGTGATTTATAATCGATGGTTATATCTTAACCATGATTCATTTGATTTATAATTGGGTCGGGGAAAGGACATTAGAACGTAAATATTTGTAATTTTAGCCATTTTTCGTGAATATACCTGATGCCAATCTCAATTTCTACTGACTATTTGACTTTCAAGGATTTCAAAAGTCCGCCCAATTATTTCCTCAGGTGTTATATCATTTATGTCAAATGATTACTGAGCATTCAGTTAACAATAAATTTTAGTACATGAGTCATTAATTACTTTAGACTAATTTAGAGATATCAGTCTTACTGAACTTATGACCTTGATAAACGGTTTAGTGTAATTTTTGAATTTTACTAAACCAAGGTTACTGAGTTTCCCAAGACTCAGTGAAAAGTAACCTTATTTTATTCCTGAGTTTTTCAGTGTGCACTGAAGAACTTCATGCCTCTGAAAACCTTCAATTTTTTGGATAATTATTCTGGATCCATCACATAAATACAAGCAGACCTGTTCGAGTCGAGCAAGCCAAAATATCTGAGGTCCCCATTTCTGACCTAGGGACACGTGCCAGAGTATTCAAAACCATATAAAAAGCATTGAGTTCATTTTTTTTCATCAGATAGCAGCTGGGAGAGGGATAGAGTAGAGAGCAAGTGATACTTTTGAGAGCTGCAACTAATAATTTTACATGTTTTTCAATGTTTTTCAATTTTTCTTCCATAGATAGCTTAGATAGTCATAACATAGCATAGATAAATTGTTTATTTCAGTTTTGAACAAGAAACCAAGGAGTATAGATGGAAATTGTATGGATTGGTGCTTGAACTTAAATAGTAAGGTGTTTCTTTCTTTCTTTTGGTTTATTGTTGCTTATTTTGATATGGGTTCTATGATTTCTTGTTGTTTAGCCATGGGTTTTGCCTTGTGCACCATGGGCTAAGGTTATTAGTGTTTGGGTGTTTGGAATTGTGGTGATGATTGTTTAATTGCTTGATTATGGATCTTATCTATATTGATGGTTATCCTTTAGATTTAGGGAATTTTATTGTTCTATTTTTGGTGGTTTTGCTATGAGCTTGTGTGTTTTTGCTAGTTTACTTCTTGAGAGTTGGGTAGGCGGGGTTTAGGCATATGGGTATTGGTTTAATTCATCGAATTGGAGTCGATTAAGTCCTATCACAACGAGTTGGGTAGATACTTTAGAACCCCCTAATCTACATTATCTTCTTGAGTTAAAACCTTGGGTAGGTAGTGAAGAACACATAGGAGCATCAATCTTAGTCTACAAAGTGGGAACACCTTTGTGGCGGAGTAGTTAACTAATTAGAGGACCATATTAGGTGCAATTACACGGGTTAGCAAAGGGAGATTCACCTCTCGATCCTAGGATTTCAACCGATATCATACCCTAGGCTTACCAAGTACGGGGATGGTATATGTTTAGTGATCGCCCTTAAGGAATTACCGAAAATAGAAGTAAACACCATAATTGATCTTTTGACAATCGTCTCACAAGGAAAAACTCCCGATTACATCTTCTCTCGCTAGTGAACAAACTCGTTTGCTATTTAATTATTTTCTCTTAGGTTGCTCATTTATTGTTTATCTTTGTTTGATTGTTGGATATTGCTTGTTTTAAGTTTCCAAATCGTTTCACACTATAATCATGAGACAACACATAGCAATTGGGCTATATTCACCATCCTAGTCCGTGGATCGATATTTAACAAGAAAAAATGACCCTCTTACACTTGAGAGGTTAGTGTTTTGAAAAAACATATGTCGAGTTTTTTGCGGCCGTTCGTTAGAGGACTAGGTTGTGTTAGTAAAACTAGTTTTTTTAGTTGAGCGTGATTACTAGTGTCTTTTTCTTTTTAGTAACTAACCTTGTTAATAGTTGGATTGGAGATTGTGGTCTTTGTTGATTTGCTAGGTGTGCATGAACAGAAGGACAAATGGGATTAAAACAATTCCAATTGACCTTGAGATCGAAGCAACGACTAGGGAGAAAAGCGGGGACGAAATCGAAGATTAGCCCAACAAAGAACAATGGGAGAAAATCAAAATGATCGAATGAACTTGGAAGGGGGTGAAAATAGGGAGCGTCCTATGTGGGAATATTTCAACCCACAAGTGAAAAAGACATTATGATGGCATTGCTCAAATCCTTTTATAGCGGTAACAATTTTGAAATCAAGCAGGGCTCATTCAAATGCTCAAAAACAACAATTCGGGAGAAGTAAGAATGAAGACCCTAATAGGCACATCGCCCAATTTCTAGAGTATCGGATACGGTCAAGATTGGGGGTGTGACGGAGGATCATAGGGGCGACTTTTCATATTTACCTTGAGGATAAAATGACGATTGGATCCTCGTCCTTACCTCTCGATAGCCTTGGATCATGGGATGTCTTAGGTCAAAAATTCTTGATGAAGTTCTTCCCACCATCAATGACCCTCCATTGCAAGAAAGATTGCCCAATTTCGTCAAGGGATGGGGAAAACTTGTATGAGGCTTGGGAGAGGTACAATCTTTATCTTCTAAGATGTCCTCAACAACTTCGTCAAGGATCAAATTGTGAGCTATTTCTACTATGGCTTGAATGATGAGGCAAGAATGTTCATAGATTCTTGGCGGGAGGCTCGGTGTTTGATAAGATCGGGGACGGAAGGATGGACTTGATTGAGAGGATAGCCAACAATACCTTCAATTGGCGGTAGAAAGATTTATGGCTCATCGAGTTGCTCAAGTGGATAGTGATCCAAACAATGCAATGACGGAGGCAATTAAGCTCCTCATTAACAACGTGGATTTATTAGCGGAAAGCCAAAGGAGAGGAATTTTGGGAGGGAACATGGAGGTGCCATTGAATGCAAATCAAGTTGAGGAAGCCAATTACATGGGAAGGGGCAACTATCGAGAAACTACGATGGAATCAACAATTCGAGGGAATTACTACCAAAACCCCAACCAAAACTTCCAAAACCAACCTTCAAACTACCACAATCCCAACCAAAACTTCCACAACCAATCCTCAAATTACCAAAATCGTTACCAAAACAACCATTCCCAAAACTTCTCAAACCAAAACAATCCATCATCAAACTTCCAAGGCCAAAACAACCAAAGCCAAAACCAAAGTCAAAACCAAAACTTCTCAAACCAAAACAATCCATCATCAAACTTCCAAGGCCAAAAGAACCAAAGCCAAAACCAAAGTCAAAACCAAAACCAAAACACCCAAACCTTCCCATACAACAATTCCTACAATCCAAACCTCCAAAAACATAAAAACATCCCATACTCGAACCCGAAGGATGCCCTTACTCTACCATCGGGATTTAATCCCGGAGCCCGTGCCCCAAACAATGAAGGAAGACCTACTTTGGAGGATAGTTTGGCCACCTTCATCAATCTTTCAAACCAACATACACAAAAGTCGAATAAATGCTTTGATAAGATTGAAGAAGATTTGAAGAACCTTGGAAATATTCCAAATGCTATTACATCCCTCTCGAGCCAATTGAAGAACTTGGAATTCCAACTAGGGCAAGTGGCATCCTCAAGCCAAGGGAAGAACAAAGGGAAGTTCCCCTCCACGGAGGTGAATCTAGAGAATATTGTAAGTAGTTGAATTGAGGAGTGGTACGAGGTATGATGGGCCGAGCATACCTTTGGAAGATGATGAGGTAGAAAAGGAGGGAGAAAAAAGAGATAAGGAGGAGGAGATTGTTGTTGAGGATACTTGTGTTGAGAAGGAAGGTGTTGAGGAGAAGAGGTTTCTAAATGGAAGAAAATTTAAGGAGTTAAAGGAGAAAAATGAGAAGGTTGAGTGTGATGGATGGGGAATTCCTAAAACCCTATTCCACCATCTTTTTCCTCAACGTTTCATGAAGAAGAAGTAAGATGATAAGTTCGCAAAATTCTTAGAAATCTTCAAGAAAGTGACTTTGAACGTACCTTTCTTGGAGGCAATCGAGGAGATGCCATCTTATGAGAAATTTCTCAAAGAGTTGGTCACTAAGAGAAGGAAGGTGGATGAGTGTAAAATGATAAGCTTAACAAGTGAGTGTAGTGCCTTACTCCAAAGAAACCTCCCTAAAAAAGTCAAAGATCCGGGGAGCATAACCTTGTTGTGTGAGTTGAGTAACAAGGAGAAGATAGCGCTCTATGTGGCGTTGGTGCGAGCATCAATCTCATGCCCTTATCGATTTACAACCATTTGAAAATGGGGAGCTCAAACCAGCGTCCATGGCGTTACAATTGGCGGATCGTTTATTACTTATCAAAGGAATTGTGGAGGATGTGCTTGTGAAGATTGACAAGCTTGTATTTCCGCGGACTTTGTGGTACTAGAAATGGAGGAGGATGTTGATATACCATTGATTTTGGGAAGACCATTTCTAGCTACCGCAAGAGGCGGTGGTGGACATGTGTATCTGAGCAAGGTGACCTTGAAGCTCGATGATGAGGAGCTCATTTTCGACTTCTACAAAGCCATGAGGCATACATTGAAGCGGAGGGTGAAAATCCATCGGCGTTGTTGAACATTGTGTCAAGAGAAAATTGAGAAATCTCTTGCTCCTTACTTTCTTCATGCTTATATCAATCCTTCATTTGATTGTTACACTAATCCCTTATTTGAAGAAGAGGATGATGAAGAAGAGGAAGAGGTCCCAAGCGATGAGAAAGATAAAGATGATAATCTTATTAGCCGAAAAAAGATGAAAGGAGTATCCATTGATGGATGTAAGCAACAAGGAAAATCAAGAAGCATCAAAAAAGATTTTGAAGAGTGAAATGAGCATTTTTAATCCCTTAGACTCTTCAATTTTCACTTTATTTGATATAGATGCTTCTATTGATTTTGTCTTACCCTTGATACTTACAATCAAAAGAAAAGAAATTGAGAAAGATTTGGGCATTCTTGAGATAAGAGAAAGAAAAGGCAAGAGATGATGGTGAGAGAAAATGGATACAATTTGGAGAATTCCATCATCCATAAGTTATGCAAGAGAGATGGAGGTTATTGGTCGATCTTTCATGAGAGCCTCCTTGATTTTGAGGCCAAAAGATTGAAATATGAAGGCAAGGAGGATCGATATCCATGGCCTTTCCGATGAGTTGAACGACTCAAGTTCCGTCCGGCCTAGGACGTTAAACCTAGCGCTTAATGGGAGGCAACCCATCTTTAAGTGCTTTTATGTGTTTATCATTTTTCGTTTGATCTTGTTTTTGTAGTGTTGTTTTTTGTAGGTGATGGGGTCGTGTGTTCGAGGTTTGGTGGATTATCGAGCTTTAGAGGAAGATGTGTACTCGAAGGGCACTTTCTTACAAGCACTTTCCCCGAACTTAGATTTGCTTTGCAAAGTCTAAGTTTGGGGGGTGTGCATTTTCTTATGCATTTTTTTTGTATGCATCGGCACACCCCATTTTGTTTTTGATGATGTTCACCTTGTGGCATGTTTTTGAGTTTAATGGTGAAAATACTTGTACATGAATTTTGCCGTGTTGAGCTCTCTTTTGTTGGTATACTTGCTTGTTAAAGTTGAATGATGATGAGCTTAATTGTTAAGATGTGGTTAGTATAGAGCTTAATATCTCTTGGTGCTTGGTGCAATTTCATGGTAAACTACACCTTTTTTCCAAACTTAGCAATATCTAAGTTTGGGGGAGAATAATCGTTATTTTCGTTTCATTTGCCGGTTGACCATCTTTCTACTTGGTTGAGATCATTGCTTGTTGGTGGTTTACTCTAGTGCTATATTCTTGGATGATTTGTGTGATATTATTTGCTCCTTGGATATTGGGTATTGTGATGAATGTTTTTGTGTTTGATGTTGAGATTTGTGCTTGGTTGATTGATCATATTGGATGTGATGAGGTGATTACTTGTTGGAGGATTGCACTACTTGATTACATGCTTTGAAATGGATATACTAGGGATGGTGTGACTATTCCCTAATGCAAATCTTGAGAGAATTGAGCCATTTGAATCATGCATATTGTGATTTAATTTCTTTCTTGAGTGGATCATTCACAAAATTCATGCTAGAACTTGCCCATGTGTCTTGTTTGAGATCATATTTTTGGAAAGGTGTTAAAGATGATTGGAGGCCATTTTTGGTTGAATGAGTCACTTGGCCAAATAAATCCCACCTAATGAAGTCAATCCGTAGTAAGCCCTTTGAGCCTTTAAGCCTTTTTTTGTTGGCAAACTATATTGATTTAGCCATTTTACCATTTCTTTCTTGAGCCCCATTTTGATCCCTATTGATTTGTAGAGCTTCATGGTTTGGTAAATAATGGAAGGTTAAAATTTAAAGGAGTGGATTTTGAGTTGTCAATGTGAAAAAGTTGAGAAAAATGCAAAAAGAGGTTGAACAAGGATGAAGAAGGAAAGAAAATAAGCCTTGAGAAAAAAAATGTGAAAAAGAGAAACAAGACTAGAAATAGAGCTCTAAAAGGAAAAATGAAAGAAAGAACCTTGAAAAGAAAAGAAAAAAATGAAGAAAATAAGGTTTCAAAGGAATTTGAAAAAGAAAATGGCTCCAAAAGAAAAGAAAAGAAAGGGAAGGTGAATTGGGTACTTGTAAGCTTGAAATGAGAAAAGAAAGAGAAATGAGTGTGAGTTTGAGTTAGAAAATGGTGGAGAATGGAGATGAGGGGCAAGCCTATGGATGTTGCATGGAGTGGATTGATTGAAAGAGTGTAAACCGTCCCTTGAAAAAGTGAACTTTGTGTGAATTACTTCCATAAGAGAGTGGGGATAGTGCACTTGAACTTGTCTTATCTTGATCATTGCATGTTTGATTGTGGTATGAGATTTCACTTGTGATTCCTTGTTCATTTAATATGAGTCTTGAAGTCCATTGCATGAGTCTTGGTGTCCATACATTGCATACTTCACAAATTCCCCCTTGTTCTATTTTTTTTTTTGTTGCTTGGGGACAAGCAATGCTTTAAGTTAGGGGGGGGTTGATTAGGGGTCGTCATTGCTTGTATTTATGTGATTTTGAGCTTAATTTGATAGCATTTTGTGATTTTATTGCACTAATTTCCTTAATTGTGCCTAAATGTGGAGAAAGGGCATGTTTGGTTCATTGTGTAGGAAAGCGAGTGGAAACAAGCTAGAATTGATTAAATAAACTGATCTGATGTAGAATTATGTAGGAGAAGATATTTGAACCATGTGAAAGAGCTTGAAATGAGGGTCGCATAGCATAAAAAGAATCAAGTCAATCGGAGTTCGGGAGCTCGAGTTATGAAGAAAACGGCGACCAAGTTTGCCAACCTGCAGTTGCTCGACCTGTTGCTCGAGTCGAGCAACCTTGCTCGACCTCCCTTTGGTCGAGCAAGGGAGGTGATTTCCGAAATTTTGAGTAGCTCAACCCAGGTTTGCTCGAACACTTATTTGCTCGAGTTAAGCGACTAAAAAAAATTAAAATGGGTGCCGCTTTTACCTCACCTCGTCGGTCGAAGCGGACTTTGCTTTCGAGTCGAGCAAGCCAAAAAATATCTGAGGTCCCCATTTCTGACCTAGGTACACGTGCCAGAGGATTCAAAACCATATAAAAAGCCTTGAGTTCATTTTTTTCATCAGATAGCAGCTGGGAGAGAGATAGAGTAGAGAGCAAGTGATACTTTTGAGAGCTGCAACTAATACTTTTACATGTTTTTCAATGTTTTTCAATTTTTCTTCCATAGATAGCTTAGATAGTCATAGCATAGCATAGATAAATTGTTTATTTCAGTTTTGAACAAGAAACCAAGGAGTATTGATGGAAATTGTATGGATTGGTGCTTGAACTTAAATAGTAAGGTGTTTCTTTCTTTCTTTTGGTTTATTGTTGCTTATTTTGATATGGGTTCTATGATTTCTTGTTGTTTAGCCATGGGTTTTGACTTGTGCACCATGGGCTAAGGTTATTAGTGTTTGGGTGTTTGGAATTGTGTTTAATTACTTGATTATGGATGTTTATCTCTATTGATGGTTATCCTTTAGATTAGGGGAATTTTATTGTTCTATTTTGGTGGTTTTGCTATGAGTTTGTGTGTTTTTGCTAGTTTACTTCAACGAGAGTTGGGTAGGCGGGTTTAGGCATATGGGTATTGGTTTAATTCATCGAATTGGAGTCGATTAAGTCCTATCTGCTTGAGAGTTGGGTAGATACTTTAGAACCCCCTAATCTACATTATCTTCTTGAGTTAAAACCTTGGGTGGGTAGTGAAGAACACATAGGAGCATCAACCTTAGTCTACAAGTGGGAACACTGCGGTGGCGTAGTAGTTAGCTAATTAGAGGACCATATCGTGTAATTACTTGGGTTAGCAAGGGAGATTAACCTCTCGATCCTAGGATTTCAACCCGATATCATACCCTAGGCTTACCAAATGCGGGGATGGTATATGTTTAGTGATCGCCCTTATGGAATAACCGGAAATAGAGGTAAACACCATAATTGATCTTTTGACAATCGTCTCACAAGGAAAAACACCCGAGCACATCTTCTCTCGCTAGTGAACAAACTCGTTTCCTATTTAATTGTTTTCTCTTAGCTTGCTCATTTATTGTTTATCTTTGTTTGATTGTTGGATATTGCTTGTTTTAAGTTTTCAAATCGTTTCACACTATAATTGTCGACAACACATAGCAATTGGGCTATATTCACCATCCTAGTCCCGTGGATCGATATTTAACCGGGCACAAAATGACCTTCTTATACTTGAGAGGTTAGTGTGTTGCAAAACACGTGTCAATGAGTCATTAACTACTTTAGACTAATTTAGAGATATCAGTCTTACTGAACTTATGACCTTGATAAACGATTTAGTGTAATTTTTGAATTTTACTAAACTAAGGTTACTGAGTTTCCCAAGATTCAGTGAAAAGTAACTTTATTTTATTCCTGAGTTTTTTAGTGTGCACTGAAGAACTTCATGCGTCTGAAAACCTTAAATTTTTCAGATAACTATTCACCTGGATCCATCATTCCTAATTCAACTGATAGTTCCTGAAATCTTGACTCAGCCAAAGGTTTCGTCAAAATATCAGCTCTTTGTTTATCAGTATGAATTTTCTCCATCATGATATCTTTCTTCTCTACATGGTCTCTGATGAAGTGATGCTTGATGTCAACATGCTTGCATCTTGTGTCTGATCTGAATTTTTGTGAAATAGCAATTACCTTTATTATTATTACAAAATATAGGTACTTCATTGGCTATTATCTTATAATCCCTCAATTGTTATGCGAGCAAAATATCGAAAGCACAATAACTTCCGTGACCATGTATTAAGCTTCGATTAGCCTCTTGAGGTTTGTTTCTTTGAAAACCATGATATCAGTTTACTTCCAAGAAATTGACAAGTTCCTGAGGTGGACTTCCTGTCAATTCTACAACCACCATAATCAGCATCTGAATAACCTGTTAATTCAAGGTTGTAGGTCCCGAACTGGTTTTCATGAGGGCAGAAGTCTAGAGGGGAGGAGTGAATAGACTTTTGAAAACTTTTGTGAGAGATCAGGTGTGAAGGGCAAGTTGCCTGATCAGAGTGCGAGTGAATCAGTTTGAACTGATATCCAACTTACTGATCGCCTAAGGGCAGATAAGTTCGGTGTCTATCACTAATGTGCGGAAGTTAATTTTTACCCGTTTGAAAAACCAGTTTGTTAAATTAGGTTTCTAAGTTATCTGTTTTGAATCAGATGACAAAGTGTCAAACTGATCAGATCAATTACTTGATACAAATCTAATTCAGACTTAGAATATGCATGCAAAGCTTAAACAGGTAGTGTGCAAGGTAAATCGGATAATGCATTTTGATTTTTTATAGCGGTTCGGACAACTTGTCCTAAGTTCTCTTCCTATCGCGAGGGGGCACTAAGCTGGACTTAGATTAATGTGTTAGTCCAACACAGTACAACAGATGTTTTAAGAGTTCTCACTCAACCAATCCCAGAAATCAGAACTAGAAACCCTAGTCTGAAATTTTGCTAAACAAACTTAACCTTACTTTGGATTGGGTATAAGATTTGTTATGTTCTAACTGGAATTATATCCTAGTATATGAATAGCCTAGAGCTAGAGGATAAGAATTCTTACTAAGAACCTATGGGATGAACACTTAGAATATTTGCTTGATCTTGTGTTCTTAGTGCGAAATGTAGCTTTGCTTGAGCTTGTGGATTATTTAGTAACCTTACTATAAATGTTGATCCCATATTTATAGGCACGAAATCAAACTAGCCGTTGGAGAGCAATTAATTTTGGTCTATTTTAGGCGGGTTTCGAGCCGATTTGATGTGTGCGAGGCGGGATGGCGAAAAGCATGTATGTTTGTCCTTTCTAAATTTGTTTGACGACGAAGCACTACGTCCTCTGTAATGTCATCTCCATACATCGTGTATTGCTCTCATTGGTTATCAAGTACACTTGTTCGGTGTTTGATTTACCAACTTAGGTTGACATTCTTCGTGTCTGATGAACTTGTATGACTTGGTGAACTTCTGGTTGTCACCGATATGGTGACTGATCGATTCGGTGATCGATCTACGATTGAGTCTTGATGGAGGTTGTCTTAGAACAACTCCTGAGACTCTTCTTGAGTTCTTCGATGTAGGTCTTCTAGTCTTACGAGTCTTGTTATTGGTGGTCATCGATCTTGAGGTCTTGATCCTTGATATGTTACATGATCTTCTGATCTTCACCTGGTTATCTGACTAGCTGATCTTCTGATCTTCTAGTCTTCTGATCTTCTTCAAGACTTAACCTATACATATTGAGTTCTCCCTCAATATGTGACCTATCTATTACATCAGTTGTCTATACATCTCAGCTGGTCATCCTAACCTGATTTCTAATTCATCGGTCACTTAACAGGTCTTGGTCCTATTATAACCTGTTTTGGAACTTCCATCAAAACTACAAATTTCCCAACAATTTTCCCCTTTTTGATGGAACCAAAACAGTTAATCAGAAAAAATGGATAACAAGAAATGTAAATAACAGAGACAAAAAATCGAGGAAGACAATGAGATGTTGTCTTAAGATCAGAAAGGTAAATCATTTCATTGATTGATATTGTAGTTTACAAGTACAGAAATGATAAGTAAAAATTACCTAACTTCTGACCTAAGAGCCTCATCTTCTGATTATGACTTGTCCCTCATGCCTTCAGGAATCTGAAAGATATCATACATTCTCTTGAGCACTTCCTTCTGGCGGTCCTCTTCTCTTATGTTACCTCTATCTAGTGCATCATAATACACTTTTCTAAAAGCCACTGAATCATATATGTTTCTTTTGAGAGGTGGCATCAGAAACTCATACCTTGGTGCAGACGGTCTCATCGTCATCATCTGACCTTCCTTCATAACCTCCTCATAAAATGCTGGATACTTTGCTTCCAGCCAATCCAGAAAGATCTCGTCAAATAGATTGTCATCTTTCTCTTCTGGGACTCGCTGAATCATGAAAATATCGCACATCCAGTCTGTCTTTATAGTTCTCCAAGGTTCATGAAGGTCTTCTCTACATATAAGGATATCATCCAAGATGGCAGGCAAAGCACGTTCTACCCAGGTTTCATCAGATTCGGCCACAACCTTCTGTTTTCTTTTGACGGCTTTATCAAGACCTTTAGTTTCTCGCAACTTCTTTCTCTTGGTTGCCTCTTCACCTTCCTCCTTTTGGCCTGATCTTGTTGTTCCTGATCATTACGATGATAGAATAAATCGAGATCTAGTCTGTGATCTTCTTTTGGGTTCTTTGATCTGTTTGCTTTTTTGCATCCTTTTCTTCTCAGCAACTGCCTCTGTTGTTTCTGATGCAATTTCTTCTTCAAGCTTTCTGGCCAACTCCAGACCCCTTGCTTCTTCTTCTGTTTGCAGCCTTTTCTGATTGTTTGAGGAGAAGCCCTCAATCCTGTCAACTCTTGAAGTTAAGTCAACCATGGAAGATTTTTGTTCAGATATGACCTTGTCCTGAAGGTCTAGTTGTTTTGTATGTTCTTCAATGGTAGAAAAGAGCTCGGCCAGTTCAGTATCATTGATTTCAACTTGGGCAGAAGAGGGTGCCCGACTCGGTGAAGCGATAACGGTCGATTGACTGCTGAACAACCTATTATTCGATTGACTCTTCCTTCCCCTTTTTGGTTGCATCAAAAAAAGTCGGATCATTCTTCTCGAGTTTCGTGAAGAGAGTTAGCAATTCTTTCATCAAGTCTTCAACCTCAATGGTGAATATGAGCGGATGAGGTAGATATTGAGGCAGTCCGAGCATATTTGAAGCTTGAACTTCTTCTAGAGCCTTCTTGGCAATAGTAGCCAGAGACTTCAAATTTTTACAGCCCGAGAGGCCTTGAAGATAGAATCTGGCTATATTAACGATTTGTAAGCTTCCTCAAGAAGTGTCCTGACATCAATAAGCATGGACACTGCTAGTCCCAGCTTTTGCAACATGGTTTCTACCCGGTTCATCTCATTCAATGCAATATCTGTATTCATTTCAGTTAGTTTTGTTGCCATCCGATTCCTTTCAGATTCAACAAGCTGCCTAGTCCGCTCTTCCATCTGTGTCATCACGTTTGTAGCAAGAGTGTTGAATTGAGCTTCTACTGATGCCTTTACCCCACAAAGAATAGTCTTCGAAACTTGGTCTAGGGTCTCAGGCGGAATCACAAAGACTGGTGCAGATGTTTGTGACTCGCCAGTTAGGGTCTCATCTGTTTCACCCTCAATTGGTTCATCGGCAAATGGCTCATCATCCCATTCAAGCTGATTGTCGTCTATATCAACAGGGAAACCCTTCAGCTTGTTTACCAGCCAGACAACATCTTCCTCGGTTGTCAACTCACCAACACTGGCCACTCCTGCCAGATTCTTCATCTTGATCTCTAACTCCACAAACTCTTCATTGCCAAAGGCATCCAGGACCATCAAAAAATCCTCAATGTGTTGTAACCTAACATCTCTCCAGAAGAGAATATCAGCTACCATCTTTCGAACACCGGGATGGTCCACCAGATCAGAGAAGTGTTTGTTCGGATAGTTGTCCACCTTTCTCTCGAAACTTGATCCACGGGCTTTTTGAGTTCGGGGAGATTCAAACCACGATTCTAGTGTTGAAGGGGTTATGGACAATGGATACAAACATGTATACAACATTTGTTTGAATGTCAGGAGTTGCTTCTCTGATGGGATCAGGATGTACTGATTCGGATTCGGGATGAGATGTAACAACCCAAACCAATTTAGGATTTTTTGTTCTACTTTTAAATTTTCAAAATGAGATACTTGTCTTAAATATGTGTATGCGAGTTACATAAATTTTTCAGGTGACAGAAGAGCGTTTCGAACCGGAAACTTTACTAGCACATTTCGAGTTTTTATCCGTAAATTGAGTCCGTTTAATAATGTTAAAATTTAAAGAATTCAGAAGGATGAAGAAGAATTTTTTTTTGAAACCAAGAAATCGTGTGATTTTAATCGTGCAGTTTAGTTAATTTTTGGAGCCGAAAACCGAACCAAAAAATACTGGAAATATACTGGCGGAACCCAAATCGAGTCTAGAATCAAGGCTACCATAATTGGCAGCCCACAATCTCCGGAAAATCCCCCAAAACTGTCCAAAATCTGAAAGGAAATCAACAAACCATCAAGTGGTATCACTCCTTTTAATTTGAAACACTATTTGGGCCATACCTTCTATTAGACACTTTACTAACTCCCATCAATCTTGACTCTCTTTTGTTGCCACCTTGGCCGACCCCTCCCCTCTTCTCCCTATATATATATACAATTTCCTCTCCACTCCAAGTTTTGTCATGACACTTTGATTCACAAGAGAAAATATTGAGAGAAAAATGGAGAGAGTTGAGAGATAGAAACAAGAAGGAGCTTTTCCCTTCTTTTTTTTCCCTCTTTATTGGCCGATCATCACCACCCCAAGGAGGAGTCTTTCCTCCACCATCTTGAAGCTAGGAAGGTGTTAAATGTAGGAGTTTCCATCAAGAGTCCTCAATTCCCCTACAAAAGAAAGAAACTACAAGGGTGAACACCAATGAGACCTTTAATCTTGATGTTATGATCATAATTTGTTTGAGCATGAAAACCGTTAGAAATGGCATTCTAAGAACCTCCCCTGAGTTTTTTTAATCTGTGAAAATCATGTATGAAGTTTGTATTGGTGATATCTTGTGCATTTGAGCATGTTTAGCCATATATGTGAAAGTTCAAAAATGTGTATGAAACTTCGGAAATGCTACTGCCTCATTTTTGGAAAACCTATTTCGATGCTTTAATGATGTTCTAAAATCATGAAATAATTTTTAGATGTATTGTTTGAAGTGTAGAACAAACTATAAAAATTTGGTGATAATTCAATCTTTGTGGAAGTAGAATAAATTCGTAGATATTTGTATGTCCTAAAACTACTTTGGCGGGAGAGCGTTGACTCATTTAAATTATCTTCCATATCTTCAATGGTTATTGAAAGAAATAATTAATATAATAATTAATATTAATTAATTATTATTTAATTAATCCACAAATGAAGTGGATAAGAATGAGGGAGGTTACAGATAACCTTCATAAGATAAAAGGATACAGGAATTCTTTTGACTAAGGACTCATTCTCTGCAAATACGTTTTGAGAAAACTGGGAATTGGGACTGACGCCTTTCTCATAGAGAGAAAACTGGAGTTTCAGATTCTCAATTTGTACCGTACATCTATGCAGACTCAAAGGCATTTAACATTGTGAACAATGAAAGCAATTTGCGTGATTGCGTTTCTGACCCTGAGGATTACAGTTTATACATAGAATTCAACCCGATTCTAATTCTTCCGCTGATAATGAATGGACTAAGGGGGAACGGTTGAAAGACAAATTTTGTAGACTTTACAACTTAAGTTTACAAAAGAATTCTTGTATCAGTGAGATGGGAAAGTGGGTGGGTGGGGCTTGGGAGTGGGAATGGAGTTGGAGAAGGGAGTTGAGGGAGAGGGAGAGGTGTTTACTTAATGAGCTACTAACACTCATTGACAGGAACAAACCAAAGCAAGGAAATGAAGACACGTGGTCCTGGAAGCACACTCCGAACGGGGTATACTCAGCAAGCAAGGCCTACGAAATTCTGCACAAGAAGCAAGAGCAAATAACGCAACATCAGCAAGACATGAAGATTTTCAAGAAGATTTGGCGTAATTATGCACCGAGAAGAATTCAGATTACGGCGTGGAAAGTGTTGAGAGAAAGAATGGCAACAAAAGACAACTTATCTAGAAGAAGAATCACGTTGAGCAGCGACGAGGAAAAATGCTTCTTATGTGGGGAAGAAGAGGAAAACACATCACATCTCTTTTTCAATTGTAAGTTTGCTTCTACGATATGGGCGAATTAGGGCTGACGCCTTTCTCATAAACCGAACCGTAAACTGGGGTTTCGATTCTCTACAATTTATCGTAGTACATCTATGAAGACTCAAAGGAATTTAACATTGTGAACAATGAAAGCAATTCGCGTGATTGTGTTTCTGACCTTGAGGATCACAGTTTATACGTAGAATTCAACCCGACTCTAATTAAAGGTTAGAGAATTCTAACCCTCATTTTCCAACAATGGTATCAGAGCCATTATGTTGGATTCTCATTATCGTTCACGATTCTCACACATTTATATGTCTTGTATATGTGATTGACATGTTTTCACGTTGAAGAGCATGATGTTCTGTATTTTTCAAATTTTTTAATTTATTGAAATGGACGAATTAGGGGTTGAAAATTTTATTGTATGTTCGTGATATGATGTAGAATATATTAGCGAAATTTCATAATTTTTGGCCAAGCCGTTTATGCAAATTAAATCAATCTTTGAAAATTTTCATGAACTTTGACTGTAAATTGCAAACTGTACTATAGGAATTGATTATTTCTTGGTACTGGTTTGTTGTACGTTGAAAGATGATTCCAATGGTATATTATATGTTAATTTTGGATGAGAAACGAGTGAGATATGAATTTTTGAAATTTTCTCGTTTCTGGGGCCAAACCGAAATTTTTCAAAGAATCGGGGGTCTTCTACCGAGTATTAGACTTTTTCTAAGGACCTATCTATAATATCTGGAATTCAATTTTGACCCACTCTAGACCGGTCAAACGGATCCGAACCAGGCGGTCCAAGGACTGTTCGACCGGGTTAGACTGAAGCCGGACCAGCTGAGCCTATCAGTGTGTGACCCAATGCGCAGAGGCGGCAACGACGCGTGCAGTGATGGCGCGTGTTGTACACGGGCCAGAGTTGGCCAGAGTTGTGGAGGCACGTGAGATTCACGAGCCTAATATTATGGTGGCGCGTGAGAGCGCGTGCGTGCATGTTTCGGCGCGTGTGACGCTCCTTGGAGCTTGTGGCCACGCGTGGCATGTTCTGGTGGCGCGTTGCCGCGATTGGAGCCTTTTCCCAGCGTGTACGGGCTGTTCTGGCGCGTCGGAGCCATTTTCGGACTTGTTCGCGCTCTTGAAATCTTGTTTTGGCTCGTTTGGGCTCGTTTTAACTCCGATTTTAGTTCCAAAAGTTGCTACTTTCCTATTTTTCAGTGTAGATTCTTAATTTGCATAGTTTGGATGAATTTGAGCTAGGGATGTTCAAATATATATTTATCTATGGAAGTGAGAACCACATTTAAACAAGTTACACTTGTGAATTGACTTATTATGCTTGAAATTAATTTTTTTCTTGTGTAATTGTGAATTTAACAATTCATGTGTTAAGTATTTAAGCATTGAATCTTTAAATGGTTGCTCATTTTAAGTAGATATGACTCGATGAAATGAACAATTGTTGTTCTATAAATTCGAGTTTTTCTTTTGCAATCTTTTATAAGAATTACATGAAAATTAGCATATAATTTTGGAACAATAAGTTCCTTACCGGAGATGGATAGTTTAATCGCTCTTTCTTATTATCACATAAGGAAATTCCGATTTGATAGCTCAAGACTTAATTAAAGTTGTAACTTGAGCTATGACATTTCCAAGAAGACTTATAGTAGTTATATGCGGTGATCATTTTTATGAGAAAATAATTGGTGGATTGGGTTAGAGATTCAAGTATACAATTTGTTGGGACGACATGTCTATGCATTAAAAATGATTCATTGATTCGGTGTTATTACCTTGAGAGGTAAATGTAACGCTTGAATATGAATCATCACCTAGATCCTTATGTCATATTTTTTTCATAATGTCGGTACTAAATATAGTACTTCAAGAGACATGAATGTCAAAGAGGATCAAAACTATTTATGTATATTGCCTGATGGAGATGCTAAAATAAAATTAGATTAAGAATAACCTTAGTAGTTGATTTTTTGGGCTCATAGTAGCCATTAAATTTTCTTGACTACTTTGAGTTATTATATTGAATCATAACATGACTATGCTTTATTACGTTTATAATGATAAATATTATTAAGCATATAGTTTCACGTTGTTAAGTGAGAGTTTTAGCTGTTTATTGGATTAAAAGCTAGAACTGATTTTGTTCATATTTTGGAACTAGATCTGATTAATGAGGATACTTAATGAGATTGATGATTAATGACTTTAAGTCATTTTTCGATGTCAAATTTTGTATTAAATTTTTCAGATGTCTGTTAGCTTAACATTGAACATATTAATACATAAATGTACATTAACTCATTGAATCACTTCAATCAAACTAAACAATAGCTTCAGAAGCTATCAACGCTGAGTTAAATGAAATAGAATAAACTCAATAACGATAATTATGACATGTGGGGTCATAATTAATTAAATGTTCTTGGAGAACAAAATGCCTTTGAATACTATCTACCATTTTATGGAAGATTCTGGGATTGGGATGGAGATTCAGATCAAAATGGATCAAAAGACTTACCTTTGCTTGGAATATGAAAAATTCCTAGCTCATAACAAACTGGTGAGCTTGGTTGTACACAACATGATCCTTGAGAATGTGCAACACCTTACAACTTATGATATTTGGTAATATCTTATAGAGAAGCATTGTAGCACATCACATTCTGAACAACATCAAATTCTGATCTAACATGATCATTTTCTTATAAGTGGGAACACTTGAGGATTAACACGACCCGTGATGAAAGTATTAAGACTTTCGTTTATTCGATTCCTATTGCTGAGTTGAAGGATATAATACTTGAAGCTGTCAAGTCTGCATCAAGTGTTGTTTCTGAATCCAGTTCTTGAAACTCTTCAAACTCTAAACATAAGACATACGAGAAGGGATGATGGAAATGACAAGCAGTATTAAATTAGAAATACTGCAATTAAACTTCAAATTAATCCTAATGCTATGAAGAATAAGAAGAAGAGATGTGGAAAACTGAAAATTAGATGACCTACAAGCTTGGTCATTTTACTTATGAATATCTTGAGTCCAAGAGGGACAAAGAAGTTCATTATAATTATTTGATTTTAGCATAATTGTCTATGGTGTTGTATTTATGACTGAATTTTATCCTTGTGGATTATGGATTCGTAAAAACACGAGATCATTGTTAAGCGTTGAATTGACATTTTATTTACATCGTCATCATGTTCCAAGTGGGGACGAGATGAATATATGTGAAAACTAATTTTCGAGTTGAAGTCTTGGGACTTGCAAACTTGAGATTGACAATGGTCAATATTTCACACTACATGATGTCTTGTTTTTCTCTGGAGATCGTTAAGGATCTCACGTCTGTATCTATTCTTCTATGCTTGGGATGATTTTCAATTTACATTAGAGATGGTTGAGATAGTATATTCAATGTGCATTATGGTACTTGACAATAATTCTATGTTTTATATGATTTTTTTTGCTATAAAGAGAACAATTATTTTAGTATTATGATGATAATTCATGGATTACTAAATAATTGTTCTTATAATATCTTGTTTAAATGATGATATTTAGCATACTAGCTTTAGTCAAATTGTTCAAGAATTTGAATAACTGGCTTGTGAAAGAAAGAACTATGGAGTTCGTCTTTAAAAGTTGAGTTATCAAAATGTGAACATTGTCTTGTTCATAAGTGATTAGAAAACCATTTGATAAAACAATGATTGTTGATTATTCATTGCAATTATTTTATTTTTATAAATGTGATTTTATGAATTTCAAATAGCAAATCATGGAATTTATTATTTTTCATTACTTAATATGATAATTTTTCACGTTTTACATGTCTAAAATTTCTCACAAGTTTAAGGCATTGGATTGCTTAAATCGTTACCTAAATGGGGTTGAGATTAAAGAGATATTTCCTTAAAAGGTTTTAAGAACCAATAGAGGACGTGAATTTTTATCCATGCAGTTCAAGGAACTGTGTAATGAAAGTGATATAATCCAACGATTATCAAAACCTTATACACCGTTGTTCCATGGTGTAACCGATAGAAGGAATGAACATTGTTGGATATAACATGATCCATGATAGGACAATTAATTTTTTAACTATCTTTTTTTTGGAAAGATGAGTTATTTATGATTGTCTGCATATTGAATAAAGTTATTCATAGTTGATTAAGTCAACTTCATCTGAACTCTGGAAAATTGAAGACCTGATCTTTTGTTAATCTTGGTATCTGTATATCAACAAGGATCAAAAGGATTTAGAAATGTATCTTCTAAGATACTATGTTAAATCCAAATGGATACAAATTGATCGGAAATCAAGAAGTTCAGAGTAAGACATGAGATAAAATCGCATAATGTTATTTTTTCTGAAAAAAGATTTCCTAGTAGGGGGAAGGTATTTGAAGTACTATACCATTTTTAGATTGAAATAATCACTCTTTATCAGATCCAAGTGGGAGTTATTTTACTTAATGTTGTGATATTTGAATAAAAGTTTACCCATTAAGATTAGATAGATCTTGATGAGAAACCGGGTGGCTTAGCCTACCTGGCCACTGGGCTCCTCAATTGAGTGGGAGACCCAGGTTCGATTCCCTTTGAGAACGAATTGGAGTATGGGAGTTATAAGGTGGCTTGGTGAATTTGTGGAGTGTTTGGGTGTTTGGTGTACTAACTACTAACAACTAACTTTGTCCTATCAAAAAAAAAGAAAAAAAAAAGATGGATCTTGATGAGAGTAATTATTTATGTCACAAAGTTTTAATCTTGAAAAATACTCTAGGAAACATGTGTCTAAGAGACATCATGTTATTGAGGGAGGGATACACCTTGTAGGTCCCGAACGGGTTTTGTGAGGGCAGAAGTCTAGAGGGAAGGGGTGAATAGACTTCTGAAAACTTTTCATGCAGATCAGGTGTGATTGCAGAATTCCTGATCAGAGTGTTAGTGAGTCAGTTTGGACTGATGTTCAATCTTACTGAGTGCCTTAGGGCAGATCAGTTTGATATCTGTCAGTTTAACTGAGAGTGCGGAAGCTTGTAAATACCCGTGTGAAAAACCAGTTTTATCAATTCAGATTCTTAAGTCAGTTTTCAACCAGCTGACTAATGTGTCAACCTGATCAGATCAGTTGCTTGGTGCAGACTGAGCTTAACTTAGAATATGTATGCGTTTTTAAGCTCAGTTGTGTGAATAGTGTAAAGCAATAAAGAAAGCAAGTAAATGCACACAAGACTTTTATAGTGGTTCAGACGAAACCCGTCTTACATCCACTCTTCCCTTAACACAGGGGCACCTTAACTGAACTTAACCGAACTTAACTGAACTTAACCGATCCGGACTTAGTTTACCGTGTTAGTCCAACACTCAACAGATGTTTATCGAGTTCACACTCAACCGAACTAGAAATCAGAAAACTAGAATCCCTAGTCTGAAATCTTGCGGTAACAAACTTAACCTAACTCGAGTTTGGGTAAAGAATGTTTGAGGGTTCCAACTGGAAATCTATCCTGGTATTTTTAGGTAGCCAAATGCTAGTGGATAGGATTTCTTGCTAAGACCAATGGGATGAATACTCTAAGAATAATCTTCAAATATGGTGTTCTTCCAGCGGAAATTCTGAAGGTTTTTTGCTTCTTGAGAATTTGGGTTAATGTTGTTGTTCCGCTTTGCTCAATTGTTCATGTGAGAATAGTTGGTCTCTTGTCCTCTCTATTTCTTCACTTGACGAGCAATCCCATTTTATAGATCTCGAAATCAAAGAGTCGTTGGAGAGCAATTTGAATTTCGGGCTATATTAGGTAGGTTGTAGGATATGATTGTGACGTGCTCCGAATATCGGCATGGCCGTAGGCATGTTAGCGTCGTTTATGTCCGTAGCGTCGAATCCCGCAATGTCAGCTCTTTTTGTGCACGTGTCGCTTTCTCCTTGGCCCGGTAAGACACTTGATAATTTATCGTTAGACGATTGATATTCCTTTTGTAGAAGATTCGTCTTGTCTGGTGTATCATTTTGATTGGCGCCAGGTGTGAGCTGACTTGATCAAATAACTGATCAGTCTACCTTGTTGAGTCTTCTGATGCAGATTGTCTTAGCTCAATATCACGGACTTCGGTGATTATAGGTCTTGGTCTTTGGTAGTCTTGATCTTGGTGACTCGATCCTCGGTGTCTTGGTCATCTTGAGTCTTGAGGTTTATTCTTTGAGTCTTGAGGTTTCTCGAGTCTTGAGTTCATCGAGTCTTGAGTTCATCTGAGTCTTGAGTTCATCCGAGTCTTGGTGTCTTATGTCTTCACGATCTTTGACTTCTTGTCTTGATTTGTTCTTAGTCTTGATCATCGACCTTATCGGGTCATCGATACTTCGACGACCTATACATATTGAGTTCCCCCTCAATATGTGACCTATCTTTACATCACTATCTATACATTTAATTTGGTCATCTTAATCGATTCTAAGTCATCGATCAAATTAACAGTCGATTTGGTCCTATTCTAACTTTGTTTTGGAACTTCCATCAAAACTAAAATACAGATTTCCCAACAATTTCCCCCTTTTTGATGGAACCAAAACACTTAATCAGAAAAACAGATACCACGAATAGAAATGCAGATAATGAAATCAGTACATACCTTAGAAGACAATGAGATGTTGTCTTAGAATCAGAGAGATGGAATATTTCATTCTGATAGGTGTGTGCATTATAGAATACATGAAAAGCGTACCTATCATCTGATTCCAAGTTGTCTTCCTCAGGTGTACTTGAACATTTGCAGTTCTTTGGGGATCCCAAACATCTTGTACATCCTTTGCATCAGTTTGTCCAGATCTTCTCTTCTATGGATTCCTCATTTTTTCAGCAAATCCATAGTAGGCATTTTTGAATTTTAGAGCATCTAGTTTTTTGTCTGGACGCAAAGGTGGAAGGAGTAGTTCAAAGGGTGGAGCTTCTGGTATCAGTGACATGATCTTTCCTTCTTTCATCCTTTATGCGGTAGAAATGCGGATACATCGTTTCTAACGATTCGGAATTCATCATCATTTTCAGTCTGATCTTGATGAATCGGAATCTTCTCCAGGATGTATACGTCACACAACCGTTCTCCTCGATCCGATCCCATGCAGAAGCGAGATCTAGTCGTCTTGTGAAGGATGTCTTTAACAGTCTTTGGAAGGGCATTCTTCTCCCAAGCAATCTCCTCTGCAGCAGTTTCGTTCTTCCTCTTCCATCCGATGTAAGCGATGTTCAGTCCCTTAGCCTCTGCTAATTTTTGCTTTTTGATGGCGGCCTCTCTTATTCTCTGTCTTGTTTGCTCTTGAATTTGTTCAGGAGTCATCTGGATTTTGGTAGAGAATAGCTGGCCTTGTCTCTGATCTTCCGTAGTTGCTTTCATCATCTTGCCTTTGCCTTTCTTTCTCCTCAGAGTCTGCTCAGTTTCATCTTGTTCGTCTTCTTCAGCTAATTTCTTAGTGAGTTCAAGGCTCTTGGCTTGATCATCAGTTTCCATTCTTTTATATTAGAACGAAGAAAAGTCTTCAATCTTGTCTACTCTGGCAATAACCTCTGAAAGAGCAATTTTCTGCTCAGTGATCTCTTTGCTATGTTGCTCCACAGTTTCTTTCACTTCAGCAACGAGATCAGTAGATGGAGTGGCTGGCAAGTAAGATACAGTGGTTTCTAGTAGAGATGCAATTGTTACCAACTATGTCTGTTTTTCTTTCTTCTCTTTATTCTCATGTCCTTCCCCCTTTTTGGTTTCATCAAAGAGGTTGGACATCTTGCGGTTCAGAGCATTGAATTGTCGTGTGATCTCCTCTCTGAGTTCCTCGACAACAAGAGGAGTGATCTGAATGGTGGCAGACGGTGCAGGTTTTAAGAAGCGTCTCAGATCAACTTCGATGTCCTGTCTTGCTCATTCTGAAGAAGCTACAAAGTATTTCCAACCCATATCCATGTGGTTGTTAGTTTTCTCCAAAGATGCCCAGACATTCTCCAATAGTACCTGTGTCTGATTGAGCATATCTGCCTGAACTTTGAGTTTGTCAGACTGGAGATTGAGCTTCTCGTCAAGAGGATTGACTAGTTGCATTACTTCAGAAAGGATGGCATTATGCATCCCAACTGTGTGACTTCTTTCTCTGTCAACTAGTTTTGCTTGCTCTTCTTCAAATCGCTTCATCAGATCTGCTGTGAGCGCTGCGAATTTGTCTTCAATAGCAGCCTTGATCCCATCCTGAATCTTCTCAGTATAACGATCTAGGGTATCAGAGCTCATCGTAGCAGTCTGGTCAGATGTTGAAGCCTTGCCAAGTCGGGTCTCATCTGCAGCACCCATTCTTGGTTCATCGACAGCTCCCTCATGATCTGTAGGAGGTTGAACAGTTTCCTCCCTGTTATCAGCAATTCCAAACCTTTCGTGAATCAACCATCTGATATCATCGTCAGATGCCAATTCAACATCACTTTCAATCCCAGCATTGTTTAAGAATTTCAACTCCAAGTCTACAAAGAAATCTGATCCCAGAGTTGTCATGAGAATCAGAAATTCTTCAATGCTTTTCAGTCTGATATCCCTCCAGAACATAATTTCTTCTATTTGTTGCTGGATGCCAGGATGTTGATCCAATTCAAGGCATAGATCCAGCAGATACTCCTTGATATGTTGCTTCATATCCTTATGATGGGGCTTTCTGGAGCAGGTGAAGCAAGCACGGTTCTGGTGTTGAAGGGATTATGAGAGATGGACACTCGCTTGTCTGATCTCTCAGGTTCTTGTGACTTGATTGGAGATTGGGATATTTGTGGTTCAGGTTCGTTTTCAACATGTTGAGGGTGTTCAGTTTCCTGAACAGGTTCATTGATTGGTGGAGTGGGAGATCTTGGTGATCTGATAGGTGAGGGTGAGGGTGAGAAGATTTTGTGGGGAGAGGGTGGTGGTGATGATTTTTGAGGAGAGGGTGATTTGGAAGTGGGTGTTGGCTATCTTGCTCTCTGGAAGATCTTGGTGAGAGGCAGAGAATCAGATGGTGATTCTTCCTCAGATTGCTCCACTTCTGTCCCTCTGACAGATTTCTCTCCTTCTGCTGCGATCATCTGCTCTTCTCTTACTTCTCTGATAGTGGGCTCAGAGCGGACTGCTATCTCCTCTTCTGATTCTACTTGCATCAGATCCTTCGTTCTGCTAACTGGCTGGGCAGAACTTGGAGCAGTCTTCAGAGGAGATGTGACTCTCTTCTGACGTTTCCGCTGAGCATCTGGTTTCTTGGCCAGATCCTTCCTCTTCATCCTCTTCTCTGGAATGGCCTTTTCCTGCACTTCAGACGATGCAGTTGCCTTATCTTTTCCCTTCTTTTCTCCCTTGGGTTTGGGCACATAAGGAGTTGGATCTTCATCAGCTTGTCCAGGTAGGGACTCATCCTTGCCCAATAGGCCTTGTGCTTTGCTTGATATATCTTCGCTCCATTCTCGTTCCATTCATAATTCTGTGGCAGCTTATCTGACAGAATGATAGAGATTTTGTGTATGAAGGAGCACTTGGAAGATAAGCACACTTCATTGCTCTGGGTCAGTTCGAATTTCCCAGAGTCTTTTCTCAGTCGTGCCTTGACCATACCCAACCAATCGATATCTGAAGCCTTTTTGATTATTGCAGCCATGACACTGATCTTATACGAAGTGACAGCATCAAGACTGTAGGTTGAGCACATGATCACCTTCTGAACGATCTCAAGGAGAAGACGATATTTAATCTTCAGATAGGAGGCTTTGACATTCGTCATATTCTCCTTGTTTACAGGTCTCAACAGCTCGGCTTCAAGAAATTCCTTTTCTCCTACATCAGTCGTGTAGGTCTCTGGATTGATGCTTCCTCGAGTTAGACTGAATATCCTCTGGAGATCGTCATTCGACACTCGAACTTCCAGTCCGCCAACGGAAGAAATCAGGTCATCATCATTGTCTTCATCCCTCTATAGATTATATAAAAATTCCAGGGCTTCATGTGTGTGGACGATGTTCTGGTGTGTAGAGCAATATCATTCTAGCCCACACGCTCGCAAGCACTCCAGAATTTCCACCGATTTAGGATCTGAGGTGATGGTGAAAACTACATACTTTTCATCAATTATGTCTTTCTTCATCGATGCAAAGCTGCATAACTTTTTCCCTTGGCCCGGTCGTGGAACAAGATATGCCATTTCTGTACGATATGCAAATTGATGTTTAGTTTGAGTAAGATGTTTCAATAAATTCAGTCAAACCAGTAATTTTAGCATCAATTTAGCAAGTAAGCGGTTAGATCTAATAAATATTACAGAAACATAGCATCACAACTTGTAAACCTAGGTGCCAGAGAGAAATTGAAATCATGCAATATTTAAACAAGAAATTACCAGGAATTGATTCGAATGATTTAGAAATCGGAAGAGTAGAATCAATTGATTTCGAAGGTAATTTTCTGAATATTTTGAAAGTTTTGATCTTTTAAGAACTTTGAGAAGACGAAGTAGTGGAAAGAAGTTTTCTGAGAAAGATTTGGATTTTATAGTATGCGAGGAAAAACCTTTTTGCACAACTTTCCAAAGTACTCAAGTATCCATGTTTTGAAATCAGTGGCTGAGATTAGTCGGCCAAAAAGTATTTTGATCGCACGGTTGAGAAAATAAGTCTTCTCGTATTTTGAACTCGAAAATTCACAATAAAACGCATTAAATACACATTCCCAAGTCCGCATTAACAGTTTTGCAGAGCATACTTCATAAAGTGAAAACAGAGTAAAAACATTTTATTTAAACAACGCATATTAGGTATTCAGAAAGGGATAAATAAGAGAACGTATCTAACTGATTGATATTGTAATCAACCAGTTACCACTGTGATCTAATCTGGTACGTGTTGACCTTACTGATGGTTGCCTTATGCATTTTCCAACAATATCTTACTCATCTGATCAGATTCTTGCTTGAAACACTTCGTCACTTATCTGATCCACTTATCTGATACACTTCATCCTTCAATCTTCTTCTAATCAGCCTGCATTTACTGAAGTCAACTCCCGCCAAAACATTTACTTCGGGGAGTCAAAAAGTCGCCTTGATTCCCAAATCGGCGCGATTTGACATTCCGTAATAATGGCATAGATACGCTGTGATTACTCACACAGTCAACTCATCCAACCATTAGCCGCGTGTTCCTTACGCGTTGTCGATGCAAATTTCTCTTAAGGTCTTCTGAGAAAATAAATTTGCATTTATACCTAATTTCCTTCTATAAATTAGCTTTGGGGTGTTTATGCAAACAACCACAACATAAACTATTCATCTTCTTTTAGCTTATACTTCATGCTTTTTAGATGAGTTCCTTATTTTAAATTGAAACTTCCGGTGAGAACCTTTAACCCTTTTCAATGAATTGACTTCTCAAATCACCCTGTGTGTTCCTTCACACCGTCGTCATCTAAGATTTCTCATACGATCAATGCTAAGCTTCTTTTACCACCATGGAGGCAGATCTGCTAAGGCAAATGAGAAGGCACTTCTCCTAACCGTATGCACCTTATCGCCCTATCGAGATGACAAAATTAGCATCAACGGACTTCGATCGAAATAAAACATGAGTTTGGTATATGGTCATGTCGATCAACGGTGATCTTCATATATCAAACTCAATATTTGCATCTTGACACTAGTGTCCTTTTGGTCCTTGTGACCAAACACGTATGTCTTGTGTCCCATTTAACTGTAGGAGAGCCCATTGATTTTAGCTCTAGGGGCTCTGACGCGAAAATCCTTCAAGGCCGCTCTCGCTCCTCACTTGAAGCTCGAGGGTGGCTCGGGATTTTCCTTAAAGGCCTCTCGCCCCTTTTTTAGGATCGGGGAAAATGAGAGCATCAAGCTCTTGAACTCTCTCTCCTTCCCTACCTTGGGTTGGCTTAGGGGCGCTTTTATGATAATGAAACCAACCACAAAAAGCATTTTTTTGCCAAGAAAGACCAATGCACCGATTGCGGTACAATAGAGTTGAAATTCATTAGTTATTAGGATGCTCGCCAAATCAAAAAAAACGAGAGGTTATTTGTATTCTCGGAAACCCCGCCCACATCACCATTCAATATTTCTTGTCCCACTATTAGCCAAAACCACGGGCACTTGGCCCAATGTGAGTTGGATCACTTAGCCACGCTTCATAATTGGAAAAAACGAGCACCGTGGAAATACATGCCGCTCGACCCAAAGAAAGATGATGGAGAGTTGCCCAAAATGGGCACTAAATACTTTTCGAGAGATCTCCTCCAAATCTTTGGTATGGCTATCGAAATCGTGAGCATCAACATGTAGGTTCCAGATCAGTGGTAGTATCGGGCCCTTTATTTATTGTTCTTGAGAAATGACTGGTTTGGCCCATTCCTCGAAAAGAAGTTTTTTACGGGATCCTTATCCATCAAAATTTTTACTTACGGTTCCGTGAGCGAATAATCATTGAGTCCTCCTCTTTCCGGACAACACATACACACGAGAGACACACTGCCAACAACAAAGAATTAGTAAACCTTTGAGAGATATTTCTAGAATTAGTTTGTTTCTTTTCTATTTTTCTATCTCCCACTTATCTATTTGATTTAGTTGTTTACTAGAGCAATTATGATGGAAGTCGATCCGGGGCAAGTGTTAGGATCTATTATGACATAGTCATGAATGTTCAACCGGACCTTTTGAGTCTCATAAAACCCTTTTTGTAACCGGATTGATACAAAAACTATCTTTTTACAACTTTGGTGATATGAATTCATCTATTCCAAATCACGAGAACAGCCGTTGCTAAGAAACATTACGGTATATATATTGAAATACATTTTAATAATTTTGTTGTTAATTTCGATTTTTGATATTGAATTTTGCTTTCTTTATATTATTTTTAATTTGAATTGTTTTAAGAAAATGAAAACAAAAAAAAGAAGTCTATTTTGGACTCCATCCCTTCATTTTATCCTTACGAAATACCAGATGAAATAGAATGCTTAGAAGGGATATAATGAAATTCTTTGGTTGGCTCTTTCCACAAAACAATGGAATGATCCTTTTTTTTTATTTGACCAACGAGGCCAAAAAACAATTAATATTAATTATAACAAATATATCAAATATCTATATATATATTCTACTAAACTAAATAAATAAATACTAAATAAATAGCGCCTTCTTTTCTTCTATTCGAAACGCCTCGTGATCTTCAACCAATTATGTGCTTCAATATAATTACCAGGAGTAAGCGCTATAGCTTGTTTCCAATACTTTCTGACTTGATCAAACCAAGCCTCGCAATTTGAGAATCTCCACGGAGAATGGCACATTCTCCCCGGTCCGGAATAGGTGGATTAATCCCTTCCCTTAGAACCGTACTTGAGAGTTTCCTACCTCATCGGCTCCTCGTTCAATTCTTTTGGTGTCCCGTTATCATATCTAACGAATGGGATTTCTCATGGATCTATCCCACCCCCGGGTTAACAAAGAGGTTCATTACATGAGTTTTAAAATGAAATTTGGATTGTTTTCTTTCGTTTTATCTTTTTCCTACCTTCGGAAGAAAAAATTCCCCCTATCGTTAGAATTTTACGAAAGGTAACTATCTCGGTTTCGTATAGAAATTTATATAGAATCTTTGAAAAAGACTTTCCTTCCTAAGAAAAGAAAAAGACTTACTATCTTTGGGATCCGATCTACACATTTGCTTTCAAGACTTTAGTGGATCGACTCTATTACATAAGTGAATTCTAATTTTTATCTCACATCATGAGATAAGTATATCTTCCATCATCACATGACATAAGTCTGTGATTATTATTGTATCGGCCACAAACCTCGCTAATTAATCTTTACGGTGCTTCTTTTACCAATTAGATTCTTTTTTTTTTTATCCATAGAAAAAAAGTATTTGGTATACCTATTTCTTCATATTTCAACTTTTATGAATATGAAGTTTCTTTTTTTCTACGGTGATAAAAATCGTTGTTTTTGGACGATGCATATGTAGAAAGCCCTTTTATTTTTCTTTTTTTTTTACTTCTATAGTGAAGATAGTCGCACGTAATGACAGATCACGGCCATATTATTAAAAGCTTGTGGTAAGAACGGATTTCGCTCTAGTGCTCGAAAATAACCTACGGGAAGGGCTGATTCGCAGATGAGGAATTAGTATGCCGACTCGCTTTCATCCTTCTCGTTCGTAGTCCAAGGGAAACTCTCTTTTTTTATGAGGTGTTGCAACAATGAAGGGGTAGTTCATACTTTAACTCGAAGATTTTTTGACTCGATTTCACAAAAAAAATAGAATAAATAAAAAAGAGGGGCAAAGTGATAGAAAAAGAACTCTTGTCCATTTTTTAGTCTATCTATAAGAGGAGATTATATGAAAAATGTAACTGATTCTTTCGTTTCTTTGGGCCCCTTGACCATCTCTAGGGAGTTTTGGATTTAATACCGATATTTTAGCAACAAATCCAATAAATCTAAGTGGAGTAATTGGTGTATTGATCTCTTTTTGGAAAAATTAGTGTGTGTGGGTTGTTTATTTCAAGAATAGGTTGTATCAATCATTTGTATCCCCGGATGGGTGCATGATCACTTGAATTACTTCTTAATAAATTATATGTAGAACCGCAACATTTCGTGATTAATTGGTAAATCCACTTTGATTCTCTAGCAACCAATAACGTATTTGTTAAGATGGTTAAATCAAATCGTTTGAAGTCAGACGCCTTGAGACGGTACTCTTTCTACCCCTATGTTAATATAGAGGTGGTTTTCATTTAAAAGGAATATTTTATCGATATAGAACACCCATCTCGATAAAAAAAAATGGAACCTTCGGGTATTTCCCCCTTTTATCCAATCTTTGAATCGACGACCTATGCCTTATTGTACCATTTTTGGATTTGGTGAAGAAAAAAAAAAAAACAACTTGGCGACAATTAGATATTTTTGATTTTGTCGGAAGAGTCCCTCTAAGTATTTTGTTTTTTCATTAGATTCATTTTTTCATTTTTTTTTTACTATGAAGAGGATAGGCTCATTACATTCATAAAAAAAGCTATGAGAATTGCCCCTAAGTAATTGGCGTGAGAGCCAAATGAATCGAAAAGATTCATGTTTGGTTAAGGGAAGGGATTATGGGAGTTTTAAAATAAGCAAAGGTAATCTACTTTCATTAAGTGATTTATTAGATAATCGAAAAACAGAGGATCTTGAATACTATTCTCAATTCGGAAGAATCGCTGCGTGGGGGCCATTGAGCAATTTGGAAAAAGCCGGGCCCATTTACGAAAAAGTAGAAATGGAAGCGGATCGGTTTGGTGAATGGATACTCGGAGATAGAACAAGAAAAAATTTAATTTGATTAATTCAACTTATAATACTTTGGAACAATTAGAAAATTACAAAAATGAAACTATTCGGTTTGAGCAAAGAAAGGGCAATTAATCAAGTCCAAACAACGGGTTTTCCAACAAGCCTTACAAGGAGCTATAGTAACTACGAATAGTTGTTTGAATAACGAGTTACATTTATTACCATTAGTGCCAATATTGGCATGTTGGGGGAAGCGATGAAAGAAATAAGCGATTAGTCTTTCTACTTTGTACTTTATTTAGTATTATCTACTCTAAGGCATTATTTTTTTTCTTTTAAAAATAATTAAATTAAAAAAACTCATGGTAACCATTCGAGTAAGCGAAATTAGTAATATTCTCCGTGAGCGTATTGAACAATATAATAGAGAAGTCAAGATTGTAAATAGGTGCACCGTACTTCAAGTAGGCCATGGTATTGCTTTCGTATTCATGGTCTTGATGAAGTAATGGCGGGTGAGTTAGTCGAATTTGAAGAAGGTACAATAGGTATTGCTCACGAATTTGGAATCAAATAATGTTGGTGTTGTATTAATGGGTGATGGTTTGATGATACAAGAAGGAAGTTACGTAAAAAGCAACGGGAAGAATTGCTCGGATACCGGTGAGTGAGGCTTATTTGGGCGTGTTATAAGCATACAGCTAAACCTATTGATGGTAGGGAAATTTACGCTCGAATCTCGATTAATTGAATCTCCGCCCGGGTATTATTTCCTAAAGCATTCCGTATCTGAGCCTCTTCAAACCGGGCTTATTCTTTATTGATTCGATGATTCCTATAGGGCGTGGTCGTGAGAATTAATTATTGGAGACAGATGCGACAGAAAAAAAAAGATTTAGCCACGGACACGATTCTCAACCAACAAGGTCAAAAAATGTAATATGTGTTTATGTAGCTATTGGGCAAAAAGCATCTTACGTGGCTCGGGTAGTAACCACTTTTTAGGGAAAGGGGAGCGATGGAATACACTATTTTGGTAGCGAAATGGCGGATTCCCCATTACATTCTAATACCTCGCTCCTTATCTGAGGGAGCCGCTTTGGCTGAATTTTTTATGTACCGTAAACAACACACTTTAATCATTTATGATGATCCTCCAAACAAGCCCAAGCTTATCGCCAAATGTCTCTTCTATTACGAAGACCAATAGGGTCGTGAAGCTTATCCAGGATGTTTTTATTTGCATTCACGCCTTTTGGAAAGAGCCGCTAAATCAAGTTCTAGCTTAGGTGTAGGAAGTATGACCGCCTTACCAATAGTTGAAACTCAATCGGGAGATGTTTGACTTTATATTCCTACTAATGTAATTTCGATTCTTGATGGACAAATATTTTTATCTGCCGATCTATTCAATTCGGAATCGGACCCGCCATTAATATGGGTATCTCCGTTTCGAGTAGGATCTCATGGCTCAAATTAAAGCTATGAAAAAAAGTGGTAAATTAAAATTGGAATTGGCGCAATTTGCAAAATTAGAAGCCTTTGCACAATTTGCTTGAGATCTTGATAAAGCTACTCGAGAATCAATTGGCAAGAGGTCAACGATTGCTTGAATTGCTTAAACAATCCCCAACTGCCCTCTTGCGGTAGAAAAACGAGAATAATGACTATTTATACCGGAACAAACAGTTATCTTGATTCATTAGAAATTGGACGGTAAGGAAATTTCTTGTTGAATTACGTACTTACTTAAAAACTAATAAACCTCGGTTCAAGAAATCATATCTTCTACTAAGATATTTCTTGAAGAAGCGGAAGCCCTTTTGAAAGAAGCTATTTAGGAACAAATGGACGGTTTCTACTTCAGAACAAGCATAAAAAACTGCTGTTCACTTTGATTTTCAAAAAGGAATCAAGTGTCTCGGATTCAAATTATACAAAAAGTCTTTCTAAACCAAAAATAGATGGAAATAAATTGCGTCCAATAGGATTTGAACCTATACCAAAGGTTTAGAAGACCTCTGTCCTATCCATTAGACAATGGACGCCATCCATTCCGATCTTTTCGTATTTTAATTTTTCGGTAGACAATGGACGCCATCCATACAAAATTTATTTTGTACACGGCGGGGGGTTCTGTTTTTCTTTTAATGGAAGTTCTAGGTATCGGTTTATATGGTTCTACTGAACCAACATTAAATTTTGATATATTAGCCAACCGGTCCTATCCTGTGAACTTAGAAATACTTTTTTATATTGGATTTTTTTTTGCTTTTCTTTGTCAAATTGCCAATCATACCCCTACATATATGGTTACCCGATACCCGTGGAGAAGCACATTATAGTACTTGTATGCTTCTAAAGGAATCTTATTAAAAATGGGGGCGTATGGATTAGTTAGGATCAATATGGAATTATTTCCTCATGCTCATTCTATATTTTCTCCTTGGTTAATGGTAGTAGGCATAATGCAAATAATCTATCGACTTCAACATCTCTCGGTCAACTAATTTAAAAAAAAAGAATAAATTACTCTCTCTCAGATCTCATATGGGTTTCATAATTATAGGAATTGGTTCTATCACGGATATGGACCTAAGCAGAGCCCTTTTACAAATAATCTCTCATGGATTTATTGGCGCGACGCTTTTTTTTTCTTGGCGGGAACAACTTATGATAGAATCGTCTTGTTTATCTTGACGAAATGGGTGGAATAGGTATTCAATGCCAAAAATATTCACGATGTTCAATTAGCTTTTTCGATGGCGTCCCTTGCATTACGGGTGAGTGGTTTTGTTGCCGAATTAATAGTTTTTTTGGACTAATTACTAGTCCAAAATATCTTTAATGACAAAACTCCCAATTACTTTTTGTAATGGCAATTGGAATGATATTAACTCCTATTTATTTATTATCTATGTTCTGACGGATGTTTTATGGATACAAGATATTGAATGGTTCGGACTCTCTTTATTTTTTGGATTACGGGCGCGAGAGTTATTTCTTTCGGTTTCTTTTTTTTACGTACTTTTCGGTATTGGTATGTACCCGATTTCGTTCTTTCACTATCGGTTGAAAAGGTTGAAGTTATTCTATCTAATTATTTTTTAGATAATTTATAAATCTTATCATTTTCAAAAGCGTTCATTGTAAAATGGTATAATGACAAAAAAGCCCATCGAATCATAATAAAATATGATTCGATTGTGCTCTCGCCAATTCACACAAAGTTTTTTTTATCGATATACCTTGTACACCCTTTTTTATTGCTATTTGCAAGAACCCCTTTTTTTAATTCAATTAGATGTTAATGTAAATGAACCATAACTATGTAGTCCTATTCCTAATAGATTGACTCCAAAATAGCATATCAAATTATAAGAAATCCAATAGGCATACAATTCACGAATTTGTACCCTTTGAGTTTTATATTTGTTCGAGTATGTAAATAAATTGAAAATATTATCCAAGTAATAAAAGCCCAAGTTTCCTTTGGGTCCCAACTCCAATAGGATCCCCATGCTTCGTTAGCCCATCTTTGCTCCGAAAAGAATTCCTATGGTTAAAAAGATAAATCTAGACTAATAACCCGATAGCCCCAATAATCCAATTTTTGGATCAATTGTGATCTATAATAATTCCTTGGGAAAAAAAAAAGAAGTTTTTTGTAAAACATCCCTTTGTTCATTGATATATTGGAATTCACCAACGAAAAATGACTTATTTAAATTCAATAAATGATTACTCGTAGAAAAAATCTTTCTCTTTTTTCTACTTGAAGAATGACTAGAAGGATCTTGATAATAATGATCCACATAAAAGGGCCAGATAAATAGCCTAATATCATCATACTTACGTGCATTATTAGCCACTTCCGGATTGAAAAAGCGGGTACTAATATTATTTGATTCGTGTATTTCAGTTAAAAAGCCACGAAGTAGCAAAGCCCACGGGAAAAAAAAATAGCACTCGGGCCAATTATTGTGCTTAGAATATTTTGGTTTTTTTTTAAATATGAAACTATATAAATAAAGGAAAAACTCCATGAAAGAAAGATTAATGATTCATATAAATCACTTAGTGGAAAATGTCCCGAATAAATCCAACGCGAAATTAATAATCCTGTTATATAGAAAAAAGCCATTATCATGCCCCTTTTGGACGAATCATCTAGTTTTACGATTTCATCGACTAAAAAGGTTATCAAATGAATTGTAATTATAATCGAAACGATCGAAAAAGAAATATGAGTTAATATATGCTCTAAGGTTGAAAATATCATAAAATAAAGAGTTCCTAAATTATAAAATCGAAATTAGCAATTGAATTTATTATAGGATCCATTTTTTTTAAGAAATGATATGCCGCCACTCGGACTCGAACCGAGATGCTCTAAAGATCGCTTCCTAAGAGAAGCGGCGTGTCTACCGATTTCACCATAGCGGCCTGTCTTGACCTGATAATAACCTATTAATAAATAATCGTCTATATTTACGAATAAAACCGAGTGCAATATTTTTTAGGAAAGATTCAAATTGATGAATAAAAATTTGTTCAAATAGGTATTTGAAGGTTCATCAGTTTCGTTTAAGATTTTTGTTTTATTTTGTATTTTATACTCTTCTCGACTCAACTCTTGTAAATCCTACTATGAATTAAGGAATAGAACCCTCCCTCCCCAAAAAACATTTTTTTAATTAACTATTTTTTTTTATTTAATTTATTTGATTTCAAAAAGTGAAACCAAAAAAGCCATTTTATTGATATGTAATGACCTCCGGGTCTTCTTGTATTTGTAGCTTGCAATACCACTTGAAGGTAGCTTGTAGGTAGCTTGTAATATCACTTGTAACTTGTAAATCTGACCTCCGGGTCCTTATCAATGAAAAATTCTGTTATTTCATTGTTGTGTTGCCTCTTCTGACTTATGCGATCTGTAGCTTTCAACTTGTACGACTTGCTTGTTGACTGCAGCTTTAATCGACTTATAAAGTAATCTTCCAATCTGATCAGTTCCCCCTTAATCTGATATGTCTTGAATCGACCGCTCCTTGTCCGAACGGATCGGCTACTTATCGACTTTTCGATCCGCTCCTTATATCGAACTTCGGATCGGCTCTGATGCGGGTCGTCGATCGGTTGAGATTCCTAACTCAACTGATTCCTCTTAACCTGATTAGTCTTTTAACCAACTGGTTCAGGAGATCAGTCCACCAACCATTTCTGGTGCACTTTCTCCGAGATCCAGAAGCCCTAGTTCGTTGCATAAAACTCTGAATCTGATCTCAGCTAGCGGCTTGGTTAGAATATCAGCTTTCTGCTTGTCAATATGGATATTTTCCATCCTGATATTCTTTTTTTCAACGTGATCTCTGATAAAATGGTGTCTGACATCCACATGCTTGCATCTTGTATGTAGAACAGGATTCTGAGTGATTGCAATAGCACTATTATCATCGCGAGAATATAGGTACGTTCTTAGCTACGATATTGTAATCCCTCATTTCCGACTTAGCGAAAGCGATTTGGGAACAATGACTTCCCTCTGACCATATATTACGCCCTTGATAGTAGATGTCGCGAATCGATGTCTGCTTCTTCGAAAACCAAGAGATCAGTTTATTTCCCAGAAACTGACATGAACCTAAGGTTGACTTTCTGTCGATTCGCAACCTCCGGAATCCAGAATCAGAATACCCACTAAGCTCTAGATTATCATCGATGGGTAAAATAAAACCGAGGTTTCTTGTCTTCAGATACTTGAGAATCTGCTTAGTCGCTTCTAGGTGGCTTTTGCATTGGATTTGCTTTTGAAATCGCACATACACCTACCGCAAAAGTAATGTTTGGTCTCTTTGGCGATCGGGTATAGTAGTGATCCAATCAGAGCCTTATATTCTTTCTGATTAACTTTCTGACCATCTTCATCTGGATCCATCTTAAACCCGGTCATCATGGGGAATTCGCTTCCTTGCAATGTTGAACTCCAAACTTTGCAAGAGATTCCTTGTGTATTACCTGGCGAGATGAATATCCTTCGTACTACGCTTGACTTGTAAACCCGTAAAGTAATTCATCCGACCCATCATGGACATCTCGAACTTCCCTTGCATCAATTTCTTTGAACTTCTCACTGACTTCTTGTTGGGAGATCCGAAGATGATGTCGTCCACGTAAATCTGAACCATCAGAATATCTTCTCCATCTTCTATTCTGAATAAGGTTCTGTCCACTATTCCTTTAGTGAACCCGTTGTCTATCAAGAACTGAGAGAGTGTATCATACCAAGCTCGAGGAGCTTGTTTCAGGCCGTAAAGAGCTTTCCTTAAAAAGTACACTTGGTTGCCTTTTTCAAAGTCTGGAGGTTGTTCGACATAAACTTCCTCTACTAGTACCCCATTTAAGAATGCACTCTTTACATCCATCTGATACACAATGAACCCTCGTAGGCAAAGATATGCTTAAAACGGCGAATGGCTTCTAAGCGGCGGATTGGTGCAAAGGTCTCATCATAATCAATTCCTTCTGATTGTGAATACCCCTTAGCAACAAGTCTTGCCTTATTCCTGGTTATGACATTATTCTCATCTCTCTTGTTCTTGAATACCCACTTCGTGCCAATCACGTCTTGATGAGTTGGTCTGTCCACCAGTTTCCAAACTTGATTCCTCTCAAACTATTCCAGTTCCTCTTGCATGGCTAGAATCCAGCTTGAGTCATGTAGAGCTTCCTCTACTGTAGTTGGTTCCTTCAAAGACAGATAACAACAGTACATGGTACTTTCACCAATCTGATGTCTAGTTTTGACTCTATCAGATGGGTCTCCGATAATCAGATCAGTTGGATGAGTGGTAATCCAGTCCTTCTATTACGATGTCGTGCATTTGGAGAACATCATCAATTTCTGATAGTAGTTCATTACTAATGATTGGGAGTGGTGCGGAATTATGATCCACTTGATAAGAACATGTCTCAACTGATGTTGGACTCATCATGTGCTGATGTCTGTGTTGGGATTATACTGGAAAGTATGCTTTTACTTTGTATAATCGAAACTGAATTTTCAGACTTATTTACTGAAATAAATTGTTTATCACTGATGCTTTAAATATTATCGAATGTTAAATATATTTACTACATAATTGTTCAATAAGTCGTACGTGTTACATTGTAGTTAATTTAGTGATACCAGATCACAGAAGATTAAATTAACAGTCCCTTGTAACAAAAAGTACGCTATTCACGACCTAGATGGAAATGAACAACCCATCGTGAAAGGATGAAGTGTAAGGCTCAGATTGGCTTATCTTGACCAAGAGATTACACTAGTGCATGAGTGATGCACTGAATAGGACCTACAGGAGGATAAATTCTTCAGAACTGAACAAGGAAGAATTAGACCTCAGTGGTTCGTTATTTCTTAATCTTCGTTCCTTAAATAGGATCACGTGGGATTGGTAACTATTGCTTTGACTTATCATGGGTAGCGAATTAGAGAGATTCAATACTTTTTATCTTGGGCAATATTATTAGTCACATGTGATTGCTAAGATTTAATACGAAGAATCGTGTGCAAGTACGCTTGTTCGATTTGCCCTCTTGGGAGGTTCATAAGCTTTATCATACCAAATCTTGCAAGTGGAATTAGTTTCCGGTATGGATAATAATGTTGAACCGTTCCTTGACCAAGGATATAAGATATTAATTAATAGAAAGCTATTTCAGTGGCTTGAATTAATTAATGGGCTAGATAATCTTAAACACGGGAAATAATGACCGGGAGCCATATTGATTGTAATATGGGTTAAGATGGATAGTGCAATATTAATTATGTAGTGGGATTAATTAATATTTATGGGCTTGAATTATATTGTGGCTCAATATTAGATATTCAAGGTCCATTAGAAGGTCCAATCTTAATTCTCATAAAGGCCCCCTGAGTAGCCCAACATATAGTCCATTAACTGAAAGGTGATTAAAATAAAATAAATATTGTTGCTTATTTTTCCCAACAAATTTCGAAAATAATAGATAAGTTGGGAGAAATATTTTCTTTGAATTTTGTTATGGAATGAAGATATTTATTCTTGGAATACAAGATTATCTCATTAAATTTAAGAAATCTCCCACATGATTATCTATCATGAAATTTTCGAAAATTTGAAAATAGAGGGCAAGAAAGATTTTCTTGATTTTCTTGAAAAGATATTATGGAAGATATGTATTTCTTGAAATACAAGAATATCTCATAAATTCAAGAAGATCCAAATCTTGGAATCTTGATACCCTTATTTTCGAAAATCCATAATAATAGAGAAGGTGGGATTTTTGTGGAATATTATAATTATGGGAAAAAGAATATAAGAGATATATTCAAGATTTCTTGGAGATCAAGAAAGGATTTTCCCACATTGTTTTAGCACAAAAATTTCGACCACCTTGGCCTCTATAAATAGGGGATGATTCTTTCATTCCCAAGTACAATTCCATGTCTTTGGAAAAATTAGTAAATCACAAAAGGTGGTGCAACATATTTTATTTTCCTTTTGTTAAATCGTTCACAAGAATCCTTCCACCGATAGTCGAGCGAAATTTAAGGAAATACTTGGGAAGTCCTTACGGTTAGTCTATTCACCCCTTAATTATTTGCCATCCCAAGAGGTATGATCACATAAACTCGTAGAGAATTCGCATCGCGTGAGGTTTTCGTGAATTGTTATATGCGTGATATGTTGTTGGATTATTATTTGAATTAATATAGGATTAATTCATGCTAGTAATAATTAAAGAATTAAATTTGTATTTAAATATTCACCCCGAATAGATCTGTGCAACTTATTCCCCAACAAATTGCTCAGTAGGAACTTCAGAGTTCCCCCGAACCGAGATGGTTCGGTTGATCTTTATCTCGGTTGTACCGAACTTCTTCATCGGTTAGCCAGCGTACCTTAGTGGTCCGATTGACTGTTGAATCGGCAAAGATCAAGTTCGGGATATACCTTGCATTACGTGTTAAACCTTTTCTTCTTGATACTTAGCTGATCCATTTTCTGCTTATCAGGTAGCGGTTGATCTGGTACGACTTGTTCTGAGGCAGCTTTCTCTTGTTCAGAAGATGTCTCATCAAAGACCACATGGGGTGTTTCTTCCACAACTAGGGTTCGTTTGTTGTAAACCCTGAAAGCTTTGCTGGATGAGGAATATCCAAAGAATATACCCTCATCTGACTTGGCCTCAAAAGTCTTCAACTTACTTTTCCCATTGTTGTGTATGAAACACTTGCACCCAAAAACATGGAAGTAAGAAACACGAGGTTTTCTGCCTTTCCACAGTTCATAGGGTGTTTTGAAGTGAGTCTTAGTCAGAGAACATCTGTTCTGAGTATGGCATGCAGTGTTGATTGCTTCTGCCCAAAAATGGCTTGGTGTCGCATGTTCAGCTAACATAGTGCGAGTAGCTTCCTTGAGAGTTCTGTTTCTCCGTTCTGCTACTCCATTTTGTTGTGGCGTTCTTGCAGCTGACGTCTCATGTTGTATACCAAACTCAGTGCAAAAATCAGTAATAAAAGAATTCAGGAATTCTGTACCTTTATCTGATCTGATTTTTACTATGCTGACACCCTTTTCGTTTTGTAGTTTCTTGAGCAGCTCGGGTATCTTTGTCGTTGTCTCGTTCTTCTTGTATAAGAATACAACTCAAGTAACCTTGGAATAATCATCCACGATTACCAGAGTATATTTGCATCCACTGAGACTGACTGGTGTAACTGGTCCGAATAGATCCATATGGAGCGATTTGCAAAGATTTCTTGAATCTTTGGTCCGTATTCCTTTGAATGAGGCTTTAACTTGTTTTCCCTTCTGACATGCGGAACATGTCTGATCTTTTGAGAATATCTCATTCGGAAGTCCCTCAACCAAAGGCACCCTAGCTATCTTGTTAAGAGTCTTAAAGTTCAGATGACTCATTCTTTTGTGCCAGAGCCAACTGCTACTTTTGGAACTCTTAACAATTAAGCATGCATTTCTTGGGCAACTGTTCCAATCTGTTGTGTAGATCGTGCTTTTCCTTGAACCAGTTAGCAAGATTTGTTGAGTAGCTCAATTCCTTATCATACACTTGTTGCTCGAGAACTCAACGCTGAATCTGTTGTCGCAGAATTGTGATACTGATAGTAGATTGTGCTTTAATCCTTCGACATACGAGACTCCAGTTACTTGTACATCATCATTCTCTAAGGTTCCGAATCCTTTGGTAAAACCAAAGTTATCATCACCGAAGAGTACACGTGTGCCTTCTTGTTCTTTGTAAGAGCTAAGGAGATATTTGCTTCCAGTCATGTGCCTTGAGCATCCATTATCGATGTACCAGATAGTTGCTTGTACACCTCCTTTGTTGGCCAATCCCACGCGAACCTGCAATCGAATCAGGCTTTAGGTACCCCTTTGGAATCGGGTCCTGAGGGGTTAGTGGTGGATTAGGGATCCACACAAACAGAGCACTTCTATGGTAATCAGATAGATTAGAAGGTCTGATTTGTCTCTCATACATATCAACATAATCATATGTCTCTTTATATGCTTTCTGATTAGTATGATTATTCGTGTGATCCTTGGGTGACTTAGAAGACTTGGAATTTTTCTTTATATTTTGTCTTCTTTTAATCCAGTGTGGCTCAGGTGCAGTATCCCTAGATCTCTAGTTATAAGGGGTACGACTGCTACCATCAAAAGATTCATATCTTCTTGGCATAGATAGTCTTTTCAGTTTACCTATAGCTTGCTTATTATTAAATTTGGCCTTGATTGGGTCTCAGATTAGATTTCCTTTTTACAGGTTGTCTCTTCTGATACCTAATAATTGTCAAAGTTGAGGTTTCTTTGAAGAACTGGATTCTTTGTTGATTCTCGGTGATGTTTAATCGATTGGGGTCCATTTTGTTCCTTTTCGATTAGGCACTTGCTTTACTTTTCTCGGTAGTCTTTTTCCCTTATCAGATACATGTTTAGCTTTTTGTGTATCTTTGTCAGAGACTCGTTTGATTACACCCTTCTGAAGTGAATCAAACGGGGCTTTTGAGGATGTAGAAGGGTTCTCATACCCAATTCCCTTCTTGTTAGTCGGCGTTCAAAAATAGGTGTTCATATCTTGAACGGTTTTTGATGACTTCGTGAAAACCTCTATTTTCTTGGGCAAACTATCCTCAGTAGATTTTAGACTCTCATGTAATCGGAATAGCTCATCAAATTTAGCTTGAAGGATTTTGAAATCATCAGCTTGCTGTTTGTTGATTGCTAGTCGATCTTTGATCGCTTCTCTGATCGAAGATTTAACTTTGAGCGTTAAGTTCTCGGTTACCTTCTCGAAAGTTTAATTGATTCGATCAAAGAGCTTTCTTGTGGCGTTCTCTTTAACGAGTTGATTATTTCTGATCCTTAGCTTGTCATTTTCAGCTTCCACTATTGTATAAGTGTCTACTGCATCAGAGAGATCATCAAGCAATTGCTCGAGTATTTGCGCAAGTCAATCTCTCCAGCAGGTGTGCTAATAATAGCTGGTGTGGAAATTGAAAAAGCAGAAGGTTTGGAGGTTACCTCAGATTGGTCTTCCTCCTTGGCCATCAGGCAGACTTCATCGTCATCTGAAGAGAATATCAGATCTTCATGTTCGTGGAAGTCAACAGCACTGCTTATCAGACAGAAGTCTTCTACAGATGAGTAGCCAAAGTCCTCGGAAGGCAGATAGGAATCATTAATTCTAGATGTGTCAGCGACCATGGCTTTTCTGTCTCTGACGCGTTGCTCTCTTCTGTTACGTTTCTCTTCCCTTTCTCTGGGAGTCAGGTCAAGGCAGTCGGTGCTGTAGTGACCTGGTTTCTCGTAGTTGAAGCATGACCCTCTATCTACAGAACTTCCTCTGCCAGGTGAGTCACTCCGTCTATAGGATCTGTCAGGTGACTTTCCTTTCTGATGGTAATCTGAACTCCTTCTGTCAGATCTGTTATATCTTCTCTCATCTGACAGGTCGTCTCTTTTCTTTTCTTCTCTGTGATCTCTTCGATCATCAGATCTGGTTCTTTCTAGTGATCTGTCAGTTGACCTCCTGTCTCTTCTGTTGTCTTGATAGTCTCTGTAGAATCTGCGATACTTACCAAGTTGAGTATTTGATCTTTCAAGTTTCCTAGTAAGCAGAGCGATCTGTTCTGCTTGACTCATTATGTTTCCAACAGGTTCAGTGGCCTTTGATCTGCTGTTGGTTGCTTTGAATGCAACTGATTTAGATGTTGAGGTTGAGGCTTCAGCAGGCGTCTCGTCTTCATCTACTTGCCCTCTTTCGATTAAATCTAACTCATGGGCTTTAAGGCTTAGGAACAAGCTACTCGGCTTCATCTTGGCTATGTCTTGGCAATCCTTGATTACCGTGACTTTCATGTCCCACTTCTTGGTGAGAGATCTCAGGATCATGTAATTGATGTCTTTGTCTGACATCTCTCTTCCAAGTTCTCGTAGCTTATTTACTGACATGGTGATCCTCCCATCGAGCTCGTTGATGGTCTCGCTGGGCAGTATTTTGAGCTTTTCGAACTTCACCAGTTCAGCTTGTAGTCGGCTGTCTTTGATCTGATCATTTCCTTAGCACATCTCAGCAAGAGTATCCCACATTTGTTTTGCTATTTTGAGATACTTTATCTTCTCTTTGGTGACTTTATCCATCGTCTTCATGATTATATGCCTGGCGATTGTATCTAGAGTATACAGCTTTCTTTCTTCTGCATCCATCAGTGCTGGGCTTTTTCGTACAAGACTTCCAGGTGCATGATCTGGATCTCCTCCAATTGCTGGGTTGTCGTGATATATGATGATGGGTCCTCGTTCAATGACTTCCATCATTCTGCCGCTTATCGATCCCAGATGATTGCACATGTATATAGTGTAATCTGCATACTCATCAATTGAATACTTAGGCAAATCATGATACATACCAGCCATGCTGAGTGATATTTGAAAACGAATGAGTTTTGAAAATGGTTTTTCAAGATCTGTTCAAATGACCACAAAGATTCTTCCTCAAGAATCGATGATACTCAAAGCCAGTGGTCTGTAGAACCACTGCTCTGATACCACTTGTAGGTCCCGAACGGGTTTTGTGAGGGCAGAAGTCTAGAGGGGAGGGGTGAATAGACTTCTAAAAACTTTTCGTGCGGATCAGGTGTGATTGCAGAATTCCTGATCAGAGTGCTAGTGAGTTAGTTTGGACTGATGTTCAATCTTACTGAGTGCCTGAGGGCAGATCAGTTTGATATCTGTCAGTTTAACTGAGAGTGCGGAAGCTTGTAAATACAAGTGTGAAAAACCAGTTTTATCAATTCAGATTCTTAAGTCAGTTTTCAACCAGCTGACTAAGGTGTAAACCTGATCAGATCAGTTGCTTGGTGCAGACTGAGCTTAACTTAGAATATGTATGCATTTTTAAACTCAGTTGTGTGAATAGTGTAAAGCAATAAAGAAAGCAAGTAAATGCACACAAGACTTTTATAGTGGTTCAGACGAAACCCGTCTTACATCCACTCGTCCCTTAACACAGGGGCACCTTTACCGAACTTAACCGGTCTGGACTTAGTTTACCGTGTTAGTCCAACACTCAACAGATGTTTATCGAGTTCACACTCAACCGAACTAGAAATCAGAAAACTAGAATCCCTAGTCTGAAATCTTGCGGTAACAAACTTAACCTAACTCGAGTTTGGGTAAAGAATGTTTGAGGGTTCCAACTGGAAATCTATCCTGGTATTTTTAGGTAGCCAAATGCTAGTGGATAGGATTTCTTGCTAAGACCAATGGGATGAACACTCTAAGAATAATCTTCAAATATGGTGTTCTTCCAGCGGAAATTCTGAAGGCTTTTTGCTTCTTGAGAATTTGCGTTAATGTTGTTGTTCCGCTTTGCTCAATTGTTCATGTGAGAATAGTTGGTCTCTTGTCCTCCCTATTTCTTCACTTGACGAGCAATCCCATTTTATAGACCTCGAAATCAAAGAGCCGTTGGAGAGCAATTTGAATTTCGGGCTATATTAGGTAGGTTGTAGGATATGATTGTGACGTCCTCCGAATATCGGCGTGGCCGTAGGCATGATTAGCTTCGTTTATGTCCGCAGCGTCAAATCCCGCAATGTCAGCTCTTTTTGTGCACGTGTCGCTTTCTCCTTGGCTTCGCGAGGCAGCACTTCAGTAATTTGTCCGTTAGACGATTGATATTCCTTTTGTAGAAGATTCGTCTTGTCTGGTGTATCATTTTGATTGGCCTTGGTGTGAGCTGACTTGATCAAATAACTGATCAGTCTACCTTGTTGAGTCTTCTGATGCAGATTGTCTTAGCTCAATATGCAGACTCGGTTGATTGTAGGTCTTCTGGTAGTTTTTTGATCTTCAGGTGACTCTGAGCCTCAGTGTCTTGATCATCTTGAGTCTTGAGTTTATTCTTTGAGTCTTGAGGTTTATCTCGAGTCTTGATTCATCCGAGTCTTGAGTTCATCCGAGTCTTGATGTCTTACGTCTTCACCGATCTTGACTTCTTGTCGACGATTTGTTCTTAGTCTTGATCATCGACCTTATCGGGTCATCCGATACTTCGACGACCTATACATATTGAGTTCCCTCAATATGTGACCTATCTTTACATCGACTATCTATACATTTCAATTTGGTCATCTTTAATCGATTCTAAGTCATCGATTATTAACAGTCCGATTGGTCCTATTCCAACCTGTTTTGTAACTTCCATCAAAACTAAAATACAGATTTCCCAACACACCTTCTTTATATTTTCAGAAATAAGATTAGTCTTTAGTGAATGAGGATGAACCTACAGACGATCGAGATGTTCTATCTCGTTATACAAGAGACTAATGGAACAAAGCAATGAAAGATAATATAGAGTCTATTAGGTCGAATCAAGTTTTTTGAAACTTGTAGATCTTTTATTGGGACACATCTTAAAAATGCTCACTTAGTAGACAAAGATTATACTCAGAAAGGGGTATTTAGACTTTCTTCATCTCTTGTGAGATTTTTCTCGATTCGTTCATTTTTTGGCTATAATATCAAGTATAAATTTAGAATTACATCAAAAATGGATGTTACTGTTTTTCTCAATGGAGAATTCAAAGAAGGGGATAATGTTTGTAAATTGAAGAAGTCGGTTTACAAACTTAAGCAATCCTCAAGACAGTGGTACTTGAGACTTCATACTATGATTGTCTCATATTAACTTTGTTAGACAAAGACCACTGTGTTTATGTTTAACGGTCCAAAGATAGTTCTGTAATTCTATGGTTATATGTTGATACATTATTAGCTGGAAAGATAACTATGAGAATTTTTTGGTGAAAGCTTCATAAAGATCGTTCAAAGAAGTTACTTGAATAGTCTTAGCAGACTTATGTAGTAAGACTTCTAAAACGATTCAAATGAAAGTATAAAAGCATGTTAATTCTCATGTTATAAAAGAACGAGTCGCTAAATTATGATGAATGTCCGAAGACTGAAAGATGAAATATCAAATGTACCATAAGCAAATTCAATTAGATGTCTGATGTATGCTAAGTTGTGTGTTCATCCAGACATTTGTTAAGTTGTTGGTTTGGTTAACAGATATCAGTTAATCCGAAAAGAAACACTAAAAGATAGTGTGTGGATTTTTTGAGATATCAGAAAGATACTGCAGATTATTATCTTAAGGGGATAATCTAAACTTATAGAGTATACAGAAACTAACTAGAATTATGATTTATATGTAAGTAAATCAAATTCTAGTTATGCCTTCTTGCTTAATAATGAAGCAATCTCGTGGTATACATGAAATAAGTCTATATAGCACTGACCACTATTAAAGCTGAAGTTGTGGCATGTGCATCTGCAATCAAATGAATATTTTGTTAAGAATTTTCATGAAATATTTGGAATTAGTAAGCACTCAATTGAGATCTTTAACGATTCGTTAAGAACTAAACACTCTAGTGGGAGTTGTAACTATTCATTGAGAATTAAACACTCTAGTGGGAGTTGTAACGATTCAATTTGAGATCAAACACTACAGTGGGAACAAAATGATTCATTATGAAATCTAAAGTTCAATGGGAATTTTTATAATTCATTGTAATGATTGATACAATTAAAGCTTACTCTTGGGATTCCTAGTATCTTGAAAATTAAACATTTAGATACAAAGTTATTGACTTTGTAGAAGTTTTTATAGAAGAATAAAGTGATTCATAATTGCATTACTACTCGTTTGATGTTAAATCCTCTCATGAAACCTAAAATGGGGATGTTTGGTCATCTATGATTTTGGGTGGTGGATTTGAACATAGTATGGAGTTGTTGTTGAAGTTTTATGCATTATAAATTATATGATATCTCATATAATAGTATGTCAACAAGTAATGAGACCTTGAGGTTTAAATAAACCTCTTACAAGTGCCCTTAAGACTTTCTATGATATTCTTAAGGCTTCACTTTAGTGTTGCTACTTTAGCATGTTACCAATAGCCATGAATAAAAGAGTGATGCGGTGCATGTCTAGGAGAGCAGCTATAGTGAGAGTCTAGAGATATTTGTGTGAAAGGAAGGACGTCTTTATTAGCATGTTCTATTGTGTTCATTGACTAGTTAATCGAGTTGAGAACTTGATTATGAACAAATAGTTTTTGATTAAAGGTTGAATATGCTCTTAGTTTCAAGGGATTGAAAGAGATATGTCAACTGATGTTAAATTGAAAGAGTTCTGGGGTATGACGAGTTTTGAAATTCTCATGTAAAACTAGTTGAGTTGCTATATATCATTAACACGTTATATAACATGAAAACTCATATTCTCGCGGGTCACACGATTTATTTGCCTTTATGAAAATGTCTTTTATGATGGTACTAAAAGTTGAAGTGTACGAGTGTAAGGGCTCGAACTTCATCTATGAGTGGGAGATGAAAGATATAATTAATATAATAATTAATATTAATTAATTATTATATAATTAATCCAAAAATGAAGTGGATAAGAATGAGGGAGGTTACAGATAACCTTCATAAGAAAAAAGGATACGGGAATTCTTTTGACTAAGGACTCATTCTCTGCAAATACGTTTTGAGAAAACTGGGAATTGGGACTGACGCCTTTCTCATAGAGAGAACACAGAAACTGGAGTTTCAGATTCTCACAATTTGTACAGTACATTTATGACTTCCATGGCAGCTTTAGGATGGATTAGTACCTCGGGTTCTTTTCTCTATCCACCACGAATCACCTCAGTGGGGAATTGTTCGATCTGTTTCTCCAAGGGTGGCAAAGCTGTAAGCTTGTCATAGCTTTCCCCCTTTTTGGCATCATAATTGGCAATCATTTGGGATAGGGTTCTGTCCATGTGCATCTGCTCCCTGCCAATTGATCGAACCTCAGCCGCCACCTGAAAGTGTTCATCCTAAATGCGTTGTAGCACTCAAAGGCATTTAACATTGTGAACAATGAAAGCAATTCACGTGATTGCGTTTCTGACCTTGAGGATCACAGTTTATACGTAGAATTCAACCCGATTCTAATTCTTCCGCTGATAATGAATGGATTGAGGGGGAACGGTTGAAAGACAAATTTTGTAGACTTTACAACTTGAGTTTACAAAAGCATTCTTGCATCAGTGAGATGGGAAAGTGGGTGGGTGGGGCTTGGGAGTGGGAATGGAGTTGGAGAAGGGAGTTGAGGGAGAGGGAGAGGTGTTTACTTAATGAGCTACTAACACTCATTGACAGGAACAAACCAAAGCAAGGAAATGAAGACACGTGGTCCTGGAAGCACACTCAGAATGGGGTATACTCAGCAAGCAAGGCCTACGAAATTCTGCACAAGAAGCAAGAGTAAAGAACGCAACATCAGCAAGACATGAAGATTTTCAAGAAGATTTGGCGTAATTATGCACCGGGAAGAATTCAGATTACGGCGTGGAAAGTGTTGAGAGAAAGAATGGCAACGAAAGACAACTTAGCTAGAAGAGGAATCACATTGAGCAGCGACGGGGAAAAATGCGTCTTATGTGGGGAATAAGAGGAAAACACATCACATCTCTTTTTCAATTGTAAGTTTTCTTCTACGATATGGGCGAAAATTTATCAATGGCTGAACTTTGTGGTTGTACCTCATTCAATACCAACCATGAACTTGCTTCAACATAGTGCCTTACTCAACGATCCGAAAGGCAATAAAGTGATTATAAGTTTATGGGCTGGTATTGTCTGGGTAATTTGGAGAGCAAGGAATGAGTTATAATTTGAGAACAAGATCCCGGATATGAATAAGTTAGCGGATGAAATCAAAATCAGAACGTGGTCATGGATTACTACAAGAGAGGAGTCGTTGAAGGATAAACCGGTTTCAAGTTGGATACGAGAACCATTAGATAGCTTGGAGTTGTTAAATGTTGTAACCTGAGACCTTTTGTTGTGAAATTATTGTAACAGGGTTGAGTACCCCTTGTACCTTGCGGTGACGTTCTGCCAAAGCTTAGTTCCCTTTTTCAGCCATGCGATTGCCCCCAGTAGCTTGGCCTCGTCTCCCACTGGTTCCCCGTTCAAGATGAGTCGATCGAACCTTTCAAGGTATGCCCTATCAGTCTCGTCCTCGCCCTGCTCGATGTTCGCCAGCCGCTGTTTCCCTGTGGGTCTTGGTGCCATGGCCGCGAAATGCCCCATGAAGAGCCAACCTAACTGGTCGAAAGAATCGATGGACTGGGGGGGAATGGACGTGAACCATTTGTGCACAAGCTCATTCAACGTGAGGGGGAAGAGTCGGCACATGGTCGCATCCGACGCCCCTACGGATGTCATATATGAATTGTATTTGGCGAGATGCATCCTTGGGTCAGAATCTCCTCCTTATCGATCGATGGAGGTCGTGTTGATTTTGGTCTGGGCGGGAGCGGCCATGATGGTCGCGCTGAGTGGGGACGCGGGGAGTGCCAGGTTGGTCGCTGGCCTTACCGAGACGGGTTGATTGTCCATTCTTTCCTGGAGAGTCCTGACCGTCTATTTTAGGGCAGCGAGTTCTGCCTCCTGTTGACTTGTTTGGGCCCCTCGGTGGTCGCTCGTGCTGAGCCTGATCATTGCCGAGATGCGTGGCTCGTTCCTGAACTTCCTCTGGTGCTCGCCATTTTTGGCTACAATCATTTGGTGAGAATTGACCTCGTCTTCTGCTTGCTCTGGTCTTTTTTGCTTCGTGTTGTTGCCTAGGTGGTCGAACAACGAGTCATTTGCCCGATTGCTTCCTAGTCGACGGAAAACTGATGGCTCCTCGTGTCCCAGGGGTAGTCTGTCTACCCGGGGAGGGTTGGCCTTCACGATCGAGATGGCCTGATTTAGGCCGAGTTGTCCTCCCAGGTGGGTTCTCCCCTTTGGGATAGCCCCGGGGCGAGCAGCTTTGGTGATGGGTTGCGGGTCTTCCTCTTCGTCGAAATTTAGGTTTGCTTGCGTAAGTATATCCACACATTCTTCATCTCCGTGGTGGTCTTGAAGATCTGGGCCCAATTTTGTTCGTCCGCAGCTTGCCCTTGTAGGGGCCTCGATTCCGAGGACAGGGAGGTCTCCACCCCAACTCGCGGATCAGTTTCGAGCCCGGTGATTGGGATGTTGCTTTGTGCCATTGCTTCTCGTGAGTTCTTATAGAGTTGGGTAGTAGTTTCCCACAGACGGCGCCAAATTGTTATAGCTGGATTTGCCCGAGCATGTAACAATCACTCACTATGTAAACAATGAAACAATGAAATAGTAAATGGATGCACGATTTGTTAACCCGGTTCACCGGAAATGGCTACATCCGGGGGCGATACCAAGCCAGGAATTTCTACTATAATATCTGCTTAAAGTCTAGGGTTTCGATCCTTTTACAATGAGAATACCAACGTGTATTTATAAGCACTATCTAGGGTTTCGGTCTCCCCCGTGGGCCGATATCTTCAGCCCTTTAGGGTTTCCCGACTGCGGAGGATAGATCCCGCCTTTATCGGCGATAATCATGCTTGATGACCGGGTATTCCATATCAGCATACCGGGAATCCGATATTATTGGCCCCCGGGGTCCACTTCCTTGCTTTCTCGGCCATCCTTAGACGTGGCCACGAGAATCCTGGCTACTAAGCCAGGGCTACTTCCGTCTGAGTGGCGACCAGTCTATTACGATTGAGAAGGATGCTCGCCTCGTGGTCGCCCTACTTCGTGTCGCCCAACGATGGGTACCTTGTCATAATGGGACCATAATATCCAGCAACTTACGCGGAATTCAGGACCCACGCGAGCAACTTGATCAATACCATGGAACTCCTGGCGGCCAGGATTGGGGGAATGAAAGAAATCTACACCCCCAAAAACGGGCAAGAAACCTGGACAGTACAAAACCCCAGGAAACTTCAAACCATTCGAAGACTCGGTGGCTGTCAATCTGATAGACGCCTTCGGGGTATCACCTGGATACATCTTCACTCAGATCAAGGATAAACGACTGCTCGGTGACCCTCGGCCCATCAAGAAAAATGACGGGAGGCAAAGCCCGGGAAAGTACTACCACTACCATGAAATGGTCGGCCACAACACCAGCGAATGTCGCGACCTTCTCAAGCAGTTTTGGAAGCTTTATGAAGACGGAATGCTACATGAACATGTCAAGCGACCTCTGCACAGGGACAACCGTGCTCGCGATGACACTCCGCCTCAACAAAATGAGGCCAACAGGAAACAAGGAGAGAGCAAAGCTGGTCGACAAGTGCCCCCCATGCCAGAAGAAAGCGGCGAAAGAGTCATACACACCCTATCACCGCTAGGGGCGGTGGGCGGCCTCTACACGCCAACCTCCCTGTCTAAGAGACACCAGAAGGCTAAACTCAGGGAGATGGCCAGCGCAATACAACTATGCCTCCCAGTTAACGTCGCGGCATCAGAAAGAGATCAAATCTAATTTGGCGAACAGGATAAGGCGGGCGTCGTATATCCAAATACCGACCCCCTGGTCATATCAGCAAAGATCATGAGAGTGACCGTCAAATGCCTACTCGTTGACAGCAGGGCATTCTGCAATATACTATTTAAGAAAACATTCGATGAGCTCAGCGAATACCACTCCTACCTCGAACCCAGCGAGCATTTAGTCAGAGGATTCGGCGACGCCACCGTGAAACCCCACGGGGTCATTCGCCTGGCAGTGGAGCTGGTATCAACCATAGATAGGGCCATTAGGGCCACTAAACTTTGTGATTTCCTTGTAATCGACCTACCGTCGACCTTTAACGGGTTCCTCGGTAGGCCTTTCGAGCACGAATTCGAGGCTACGTCCTCCACTTATTATTTCTGTGTAAAATTCCCCACTTCAGATGGGGTGGTCGGCACCGTTGAGGGCAATCAGTTGTGTCCCATTTAATTTCCAGCACACAAAAAACCAATATCAATCAAACGAATTCAACGAAAATTGACCAAAATAAAAACTTGAAAGAGGATCTCGAGCCAAGGCTCAGATCCGAACCACATGAATTCATCATCCAATGGACAATCGACGACCCCAGAAAAGACCACAACCGGGCAACCCCAGATGAGGAACTCGAAAAGGTCAGAATGCACCCAACCCAGTAGGACTTGGAAGTCATAATCGGCTCCAAGATCCCCACGGAACTTAGAGAAAAGTTGATCGCCTTCCTTAAGCACAATCTCGACGTGTTCGCCTGGTCGCACAAGGAAATGATAGGAATCAACCCTGAAGTCGCCTGCCATCGGCTCAATATAGACCCCAATAGAAAGCCGGTCGCACAGAAGAGGAGAAAGTTCGGACCCGAGAAGTATGCGGCACTAGTCGAAGAGGTGAAGAAACTCCTCGACAACGACCTCATCACACAAGCCGACCAACCTCAATAGGTATCCAATGCCGTCCTGGTCAAGAAATCCAACGGGACATGGAGATTATGCATCGACTTCACCGATCTCAATGAGGCATGCCCAAAAGATTTCTTCCCGATGCCTCACATCGACCACCTGATCGACAACATGGCCGGTCATGAAATGATGTCCTTCATGGACGCCTTTGCGAGCTATCACAAAATATCCATGCACAAAGACGACCTGCAACACACCTCCTTCCTCACTGAAAAGAACATGTATTGCTGGAAGAGAATGCCCTTTGGCCTCAAAAATGTCGGGGCAACATACCAACGACTAGTGAACTGGATATTCGCAGAAGAAATCGGAAATTTAATGGAGGTGTACGTAGGCGACATAGTCTTCAAAAGCCTAAGGAATGAGGACCATCTCGCCAACCTCGCCCGAGCGTTCGACATTCTGAGGAAATTTAACATGAAACTCAACCCAAAGAAGTGCAACTTCGGAGTGGAATCCGACAAATTCCTCGGCCATCTAGTCAGCAAGCGGGGGATAGAAGCCAACCGGTCCAAGATTAGGGCAATTCTAGAAATGGGCTCCCCCAGAAACCCAAAAGAAGTCCAGAAGCTCACAGGCAGCCTAGCCGCCCTCAGCAGATTCATATCACGCATGGGAGATAGGTGCAAGCCTTTCTTCGAAACTCTAAAGAAAGCCAAAGGGGACTTCCAGTGGACAGAGGAGGCCCAAGTAGCCTTGGACAACATCAAAGGATATCTCGCCGACCCCAGGATACTGGCCAAGCCAGCACCCAAAGAGAAACTCTTCCTCTACCTAGCGGCGTCCGAAACAGCATTGAGCTCAGTCTTGGTAAGGGCCGAAGGACAAGATTACCTACCGATCTACTACGTAAGCCAAGTGCTTAACGAGGTGGAACAAAGGTACCCCCCCCTCGAGAAGCTCGCTTACGCTCTCGTAATGAGTGTGAGAAAATTGCGACCATACTTCTTCGACCACCAGGTGGAAGTGCTAACCTCAATGCCTCTGAGAAATGCGCTACACCGCCCCGATACAGCCGGCCGCTGCATGAAATGGGCAATCAAGATTGGCCAATTCGGGGTAACCTACGCCCCACGAACGACCATCAAAGGCCAGGCCCTGGCCGACTTCATGGTAGAACTTACATACCCCATGGCCACACAAGAAGCGCAAGAAGGACCGCCTTGGGAACTTTACATAGATGGCTCCGCCACCCATGCCCGAGCCGGGGAAGAGGTAGTCCTAATAGACCCGGACGGACACTCCTTCTAGACAACCATCACATTCGACTTCCAAGCAACCAACAATGAGGCGGAATACGAGGCCCTAATCGGGGGACTCGAGATGGCAATGGCCATAGGGGTAAAGAAGCTGAAAATCCACACCGACTCGCAACTGGTCGCTTGCCAAGTCTCGGGCGAGTACGAAGCTAAATGCGACTGCATGACCGCATATCAGGAAGTTGTCCGATCCCTACTCGAGAAGTTCGACCAAGTTTATGTGGAACTGATACCCAGAAACGCGAACTCCCAAGCGGAAGCTCTGGCCAGGCTGGCAACATCCGAAGGACCAGCAGAAATGAAAGATGTCACACTCACCAAACTAACCCTCCCATCTACGGCACAGATACTGGTCGCCATAGCCGACCAAATGGAGGTCGACTTCGAGGATTGGAGAACACCCATACTCAAATACTTGAGAATGGGAAACCTGCCAGGCAACAGAGTCGATGCTCGACAACTACAAATGAGGGCGGTGAGGTACGTAATAGTCGATGGCCATTTGTACAAACGAGGCTTCAGTATCCCGCTACTGAGATGCGTGACCAAGGACGAGGGGCAAGTGATCCTCAAGGAAATCCACGAAGGAGTCTGCGGAAACCACGCGGGAGGCCAACCCCTGACCCATAAGGCCATCCGACAAGGATACTTCTAGCCGACGCTAAGAAGGGATGCCATCGAGTACGCGAAAACCTGCCATCGTTGCCAAATATTCGCCCCTTCGATCAAAGTGTCCCCAGAAGAACTAACCAGTATATTAAGTCCGTAGCCCTTCGCAAAATGGGGAATCGACATCATTGGACCCCTGCCTACCGCCCCAGGCACCGTGCGTTTCGCCCTCGTGGCAATCGACTACTTCACAAAATGGGCGGAGGTAGAAGCTCTCGCAACGATCACCCAGGACAACGTAATAAAGTTCATATGGAGAAACATCATCTGCTGATTCGGTCTCCAAAAAGCAATTGTGACCGACAACAGGAAGCAATTTGATGGCCTCAAAATCGACACCTTCTTCAAAAAATGGAAAATAACAAAGCTCTTCTCCACCCCATATCACCCACAATCCAATGGGCAGGTCGAGGTAATCAACAAGATCATCAAGCACACTCTGAAAGCTCGGCTGGAGGGGGGAAAGGGCAAATGGGCAAGTGAACTTCCCGAAGTACTATGGTCATACGGAACAACCTGCCGAACCTCCACGGGAGAAACACCCTACTCCCTCGCCTTCGGAAGCGAGGTAGTGATACCAGCAGAGATCACCATACCCAGCCACCGAACAGGTAATGGGACATCAAACAGCAATGACGCGGCCATGACGACAAGTTTGGACCTACTAGAAGAGCAGAGGATAGAAGCCAGTCTAAAAAATGCTGGATACAAGCGACGGAAAAATATTACAATTCAAAGGTTAAACTCCGTCAGTTCAAAAAGGGCGACCTCGTCTTAAAGAAGGTACTTGGAGTACCCAAAGGAGTGTTCGGTCCAACTTGGGAAGGCCCATTCAGAATATCCAAGTGACTGTCGAATGGCGCATACGAAATCGAGGATCTAGATGGCACCCCCGCACAATACCCATGGAACGCGGCCCACCTGAAGAAGTATTACCAGTAGCGAATAGGGCACAGCACGGCACCATAGTCAGTCTGTCACCATACTGTAATAATTGGTTATCCCTACGGGGAACATTCTATGAAAATTCACACCCACAAGTTTCTTTGTATATTTCGAGATGAATCAATTTATGCATAACTCTAAACTCACTACCAAAAATAAGCCGAACAGAAAGCGAGTGGTCGACTAACACGAAAGGCGACCACTCACGAAGAAAGAGCATAAACTCGGAATTCACGTCAACTAGGGCGTAGCCGGACTGGTTTGCTCGCCAGGCCCGGCAACTACCCTCTAACGACAACGCCGTAACACGACTAAGCTAAAGTTTAGCAACGCCGCATAAAATAAGATGGCAAAAACATAGTCTAAAGCATCGCACCACGAACTAAAGTTTCCAAACAAAGAAACAAGACCTGTGCAAAAACCCATATACGGTATGTCCGAGTGTGCATATCAAACGGTTCGTAAGCAAAACAAAGAATTAAATGTATAAATACACACATACAGTTGAAGGGGAAGGAATTAATATGGCGCAAGGAATTCGATATCCATTCATTAAACAGGCACTAAAGGCTAAAAAATACGGGCACGATAGTCAACTATAGATTCCAAACTCGGCGCACAAACAAGAAAAAAAAAAAAAAAAAAACCACCACGATCCCGCCTGATCCATAGCCTTAAGAAACCCCTTACCGGCATCCCCGACCGTGCACCACCCTTTAACCTCTCGGCAGGGGCCTCCGCCTGTCCGCCCAGCGCCTTCCAGGGAGTTAATCACGGCTGCCTAGTTAACCGAGCCTTCCCCAGACAGACCTGCCCCGTCAGAGCCGTCGCCCGGCCTCACCAACCTATCCAATGGGGCCAGGAAGGACAAGTCAATGCCGAAATCGGCCAGATCCGCCACAGGCAGCACCACGTTGACCTCGGACGAGCAGTCGGCCACGAATGCCCTGAAATCCTCGACGAGAACTGAGGCATCGGCAGAAGGGTCGCGACGGAACACCGCACGAAGAACGTCCACGTATGCACTGATATAGGAAAAGATCCCCAGCGCGGTGTCATCGGCAGCCTGGAGGGAGGCCTCCTTGGATATCTTCAGCTCAAGCTCCTCAACCCGAGCCTCATAATCGACCGCCAGAGTGTGAGACTCCTTCAGCTGCTGTTCAAGCTCGTTCACCCAACCTCGCAAGGTTACCACTTCCTGGCGGTGTGAGCCGAGCTCGGTGCGATGCTTGTTTTTCACCTCTGCCACCTGCAAAGCCAACTCGGTCGACAAGTTTTGAGCATTTTTAAAGTTGGCCTCCATCTGCGACATGGTCGCAACCGCCTCGGCCAGCTTCTTCTTCTCCTCATCAATGGTCGAGCAGGAAACCTCCAGGTCATGGTCGTTCTGCTCAATGACCCGCTCCATAAACGTGGCAGCCTTCTGGGAGTACACCAAGGTGGTGTAGAGGTTATCCTTCTTCCTGTTTGAGGAGGCAGCTTGGTGGTCGCCAGGGGACCAAAGACGGGGACATCCTGATTGAAATAACAGACGTGACGAGGTCACGGACGAGAGCCCAACAATGGTATGCAGATTGGACCGATAGTAACTGCACAAAGCATGCGGAAGTTCGTGAACCGTAGAAGGATAATTAATTCGGGGGCATATACATATGGTTAAAAATGCGAAAGCGTCAAATAAAGGAACTTACGCCTAGTCGGTCGATATCGCATCAAAAAAGGGTACGAGGGAGCAGCTTAAAATCGCTACCAAGTGGGGAGGCAGAGCCGAGGAAGGGAGAGCAATGAGCATTTGATCCTCGCCAGAGACATCATCGCCTTACGTGGCGGGGCGGAGGCGCGACATCGGAAATAACACGCTCCGAGGGGGAACCCTCCGGCCCAGAGGCGCAGCATCCTCCCACTTCCTTTGTTTTTCCTTCTTATCCTTTGACCGGTCACCTGACAGACCCCTGCCTCCACTACACTTCCGGGTGAGACGAGGAGGGGGTGCGCTCCCCAGATCCTATCCGGGAGAAGTTGAGAGCGGGGTTGCGACGAGAAGTCATCTACTCGGCAGTAGGGGCAGTCGCTTGAACGGGAATATGTGGAGCTACAAAAGAAAAAGCTAGTTTAGGCCAAATGACGTCAACTCCTCACAAAGCTAAGGAAAACATCAAATACTCATGAAGACGGCCGGTCTCACGAGGATACGTCTGTAGGCCTCCCCACAATCTCTCCGAGGGGGAGTAGAAGAGCTCGACGTGACGGAGTTCCCAGGGATAGTTGAAGGAAATCCGATGAGCGACCTCAAAGTCCCAGTTCAATTGATTTTCGTCAGCTACAAGTAAGCCTGCGATAAAGAAAGAAAATTAGATCAGTACAGAGATGGCCGATGTACCTTCAGAACGAGATCTTACGAGAAGCCCGCTCCTGGAAGTCAGTGGGGACAGGTATTTCCGAAATGGACCCCGGAAGAGCACTTTGCCACGCTCCTCCCACAAACCACCAACGGGGATGCCAGTTCTTGACCTTGTTTACAATTCCCCATACGATTCGCCGACTAGGATGATTCTTCAGAGCGTAATGACCCTCCTGACCGTGCTGGGCGACCAGCAACCAATAATAATTCACCTCCATAGGAGTAGGAAGTCGATACAGTCCGGCCTGCCCAATCACGGTGAGCGTCACTAGGAGGTAACTCCACCCATTGGGAGTAATCTGGGCCGGGTCAAGGCGCCAAGCGGCCAATAAGTGAGAGATCGTCGGGTGAAGAGGAAAGAGAAGACCCGCCTCCATCAGTGCCTCATGAATGGCGACCATCCCCATCGGTGGTTGGTCGGCCCGCTCAGAGCTATCCGGCCGATAGAAAAACACATCATTGGGGGTCTCATACTCCCGATGGGTGATGTCCAATTTGGCTTCTGTCATGACCGAACAAAATCGTTCTTCATTTATATGGAATCGAGAGGGGGCCGCCGGATGGATTTCGGACCGAAGAGGGTGGTGATGCATGAGTCCGGCCGACACGCTTCGGGTCGAAGAAACTAAAGTGGTGGTCCTTCGGTTGAACCAACCCAAGGCTCCGGATTATCGACGCCCAGGGCACGGTCCACAGGAGCCATCGGGTTTTGTTCGAGGGTCGATGTGCCCAAGTCCGCAAGAGACCCAAACACATCGAAATCGGTAGGAGCATTCCCCTCGTTACGGCAAACGGAGCCCAAGTTTCTTGGCTCGCCGCCACCTCTCGAGGTCCCGGCTGATGAAACGATCCTCACTGGAGAAGAGGGGTCACTCGCTCTCTCAGACATGATGAATAACGAAGACGGAAGAAAGAAGAAGAAGAAGAAGTCACTTACCGAAAGATGGAATCGCTGAAGACTGCTCAAGAAGACAAACGTTCGGGGGATGGAGACGGGCGAATCACTTTATAAGAATAGGCGGGGACCCGATTGCAAGGAAATTTCAAAAATATGGGGCAGATTCGCCATATCCCGAAAGATCCGGGCGTGTGGCGAGCACGCGCCATCATTACTGTACAGGATGACGTTGGTTTCCCCCTTTTCGAAACGACAGATGGGCTCATCCGGGGCCCACGCACGGGTGTCGCTCAAGACATCGTGGACCATGATGCAGGACGGCCAGCGACCAAGTCGCCAGCGACCTGAGGGGCAATTGTTATGGTCCCATTATGACAAGGTACCCATCGTAGGGCGACACGAAGTAGGGCGACCACGAGGCGAGCATCCTTCTCGATCGTAATAGACTGGTCGCCGCTCAGACGGAAGTCGCCAGGATTCCCGCGGCCACGTCTAAGGATGGCCGAGCGAGCAAGGAAGTGGACCCCGGGGGCCAATAATATCGGATTCCCGGTATGCTGATATGGAATACCCGGTCATCAAGCGTGATTATCGCCGATAAAGGTGGGATCTATCCTCTGCCGTTAGGAAACCCTAAAGGGCTGAAGATCTCGGCCCACGGGGGAGACCGAAACCCTAGATAGTGCTTATAAATACACATTGGTATTCTCATTGTAAAAGGATCAAAATCCTAGACTTTAAGCAGATATTATAGTAGAAATTCTTGGCTTGGTATCGCCCCCGGACGTAGCCATTTCCGGCGAACCGGGTTAACAAATCGTGCATCCATTTACTGTTTCATTGTTTTATTGTTTACATAGTGAGTGATTGTTACATGCTCGGGCAAATTCAACTATAACAGTACTCTACACTTTTATAAAATCTTTCTTTTACTAGTAAAAAAAAAAAGGTTAGAGAATTCTAACCCTCGTTTTCCAACAGTTATAAAATCCTAGAAATATTTGGGGATGTTCCTATTTCCTTATTTAAAAACCTTTCCAAAAATAATAATGTTTTGATTAGCGGATATTGAGATATGCCTATTTGATCATGATGTGGTTAATGTCCGACGAAGATTGATTCTGTGTTTTAAACAATTTATTTGGCCCTTTTATTCTTGTGTTTCAATCTTGATAAAATTTGGAGATTTTCTTCACTGTGTTTAGAATGGTTAATTAAAGTTTGGTGATTTTATCTTAATATTTTAGTAAGTTATGAATTTCTATGTGAAACATGCACTGTGTGACTAACCATGTTACAAACCCGTTTTTCATCAAAATTATGGTAATGATCCGTAGCTCAAATGATTTAGGTTTCTAAATGAAAGTTGTTTATTATTTAATGTTAAATAACATATTTTATATTCATGATTTTTAGATGTTTTTACAAAAAGTTATGATTTTTGGATTAAAGAGTGCACTGTTTTGAAGAATCCGTGATTTATTGTCTTTAGCCACAAATGTACCTTATTTTCGTAACTCAAATGAATGGGAACCCTTAATAAACTTTGTTTTATGTTGAAATAGGTGTAGCATACTGAAATTTCATAATTTTTCAGCAAGTCTAAGTGTGTTATTCTTTTTATGCATGAATATGTGTCGTTTTTATCGAATGGATAGTACTAGAAGTAATGAACGATTAAACTCTTAGAAACAAACATGCTTTAGATTGATTGAATGATTTAGGTTTTATCTTGTGATTATGTGACTAAGTGTTTTATTTGTATTCTTGAGTATAGAGCAGACCCGAAAGACCCAAAACCCCGTTTGAGGACCCATAGTACACTAGGATAACTTGTCGACTAAAGAAATGAGTCTCGACACAGCAGTTTTGGTTTTTGGAGTTCTATATAAAGAGCAGTCCAAGCATTGTGATGAGAAATGAATTTGAGAGCTTACAGACACTATTCCAGCACTTTGCTATACATATATCTCCTGCATTTTCGTTGGCCCTCCGGTAGTATAAGTTCAGATGATTTTTCTGTTCGCTAGAGCAGAATATCAGTGCTACATATTTTGTTATACTTGTTGTATCCTAGGAAACGGACGTTCCAAGAGTCGTTAGCACCGAGAGTGAGGGACGCCATTCGTTTTAAGGAAATCGTGTTTGACGAGCCTCAAGTTATTTTTGTTTGTTGTTTAATTTTTTTTTTTATTATCAGTCATCTACGGTGTAATTTTACCTACAACCATCTGCGTCAGAAAGGTATGAATCCTTTGATGGAAGAAGTCGTACTTATCGTTATCATCAAAGATCAAGGACTGCTGCACCTGAGCCACAATGGATGAAAAAGAAACAAGTCCTAAAGAAAAATCAGAATCTCCTGAGTCATCCAAGGCTCCCACTCATTCACAATTTGATCCCAAGGCACCTAGTGAAAAAATTGTCTATGTTGATGTTTATGGGAGACATATATATATATATATATGTATGTATGTATGTATGTGTGTGTATATAGAGTTATGGGAATCATGACCATCTAACTTCGATAGTGGTCTTATTTGTGTGGACCCCTGAAGGTACAACTTACCCACAAGGACCAAATTCTATTGGGGTACCTAAAGCTTGATGGCGATGCAGGTTCGCTTTGATATGGCCAAGAAAGGAGGTGCAACTACTAGTACATTGATAGCTGATGATCGAAGCACATGACTGGTGTTAAGAACCTCCTTCAAACATTCATGTGCAACTCCTTCTACATATGAAACTCCAGTAACTTTTACATCTTCATCTTCATAGGAGATTGTGTTTCAGTTCTTTTCTCCCATGGTGTAACTAGAAGAGTTGGAACCTTAATCGATAAAGATGTACAAGTTGTCGGAGTTCATATGTAGAAGGACTGAAATAGAATCTCTTATCAGGTTCACAATTCTGCGATAATGGCTTCTACATTGTGTTCTCTTGTAAATCATACAAGATCATGAACAAGTTTACTCAAAAAATTGAGTTAAACCGATGAACACATGACTTGACTTACCGGATTCTTTCTAAAAAAATTTAAAAAAAAGGAAAACAAGTGGAGGAAACCCATAGTTTTGGTAAGATCCACCAAGAAATGTGAATATTTACGAAGTCTTCTCTTTATTTGAAAGGTTTATATTTGTACGGGGTGGAGGTAGTTGGTCGGATCTCTCAATTTTCACTATTTTTTATAGTCTCAATTTTCACGGAGAGAGTGAAATCTGGAAGTCCACCAATGTGTGTGTTGATTGAACATATGTTTTGACTCAATTTATTGAAAGGCAGGATCAGATGGAGAAACATATGGCCATCATTGATGAATTTAAAGATATTTGACCACGTTTCCTTGTTTCTCTCTTTTCTTTTTCTCTTTTATTATAATGGAACAATAAAAAGAGAGAAAATTGTATATGTAAAAAAGATACTCCCTCCACCATAGTTTATGTAACTCTTTCCATTTTTTTATCTCATACTTTATGTAACATTTCCTAAAATGGAAATACTCAATATAATTCACACCCTTCAAACATCCACTTATTTACCATATATTACTCTCTCATGCCCTGAATACTTTATCACATTTAATAAATATTATTCTACTCTTCAATAAAATTGATTTCTCTTTTCTACTCCCAACATTTTATCACTTTATCACAAAATTCTCATGAACAGTAATAGTTACTCTTCATGGCTATTTTTTCTGAAGACTAACGTTTTGAATGATTAAATGTGCAATATTTCAATTAGTTGATGTGCTTCACTATCCGAATTACTTAGTATTTTTCCAACAATATCGAACCAATAAACCAGTTAATTGTCTAATTTAGTTACCGATTTTAAAAATATTGACTTACACCTTACAAAACTCACTATCAAACCTGACTTTTTTTAATGTCGAGCATTTAGGGTCAAAATGGGTCAAGGCAAAAGGTAAACCCCCAAATATATGTCCCCCTCGCAGGATCTACACACACGTGTACGGTTGGCCACTAATTAGCACCACCGACATGTAATACCAAGCTTACCACACTAATTAATGTCCTAATCAAAGCCACTTGCTTCCTCACTCAAATCTTCACTTGAGTGCTGCTGCTCCTCTCTTTTTCTCTCACACAGACTCAAGATTGACGCAGAAAGAAGCAGAGAAGCAGGAATTAATGGGTTCAGTTTCTTTGAAAATAGGCGATGGAACGGCAAGATTCAAGAGGGCATCCGTGTGTTCCTCCGCAGTAAATCTTCTTATGCTTTTCTCAGTCATAACCACAAATCTTTTCGCTCTTTACGCTTTCACATACCACCCCCGATCTCTTAATCATCACACCTACCCCAAAAACATGTCTTTGATCTCCGAAAAAGTAAGCTTAATCCTACGAGAGATCGCATCTTCCCAAAAGAAGCTAGCCCAGATGGAGAAAGATCTCGTCGGCTACGAATGCATCGATCTTTCGAGGCCCAATACCGCCACAGAGCTCAAAGAGTTCTTAAACAGGCACCCGCTTCCATTGGGGAAAGATTCAAGAACTGGGATCACTGAAATGGCGGCATCTGTGGGCCATTCTTGCGAGAAATCCATGGATTCGTTGTCCAAATTCATGAGTTATAAAGTCAATGGGCTTTGCCCTGATGATTGGAGCCTCGGCCAGAAGCTGATTCTTGATGGGTGTGAGCCTCTGCCTCGAAGGAGATGCTTTGCGAAAACGGTACCTAAATTGGGTTTGTATTCTTTTCCTAATTCTCTATGGAAGAATGTTAGTGAAAAGATTTATAGCTGGAGTGGTTTAGGGTGCAAGAATCTTACTTGTTTGAATAGCAAGAAACTGAATAGGGATTGTGGTGGTTGTTTTGATATTGTAAAGGGATATGAGACTGTTAGATATGTTAAAGCTTTAAGCAAGAATGATTTCCTTATAGATGATGTTTTGGGAATGGGTGGGGGTGGGATTAGGATAGGGTTTGACATTGGTGGTGGTTCTGGTACTTTTGCTGCTAGAATGGCTGAGAGAAATGTGACTGTGGTTACTGCCACTTTGAACCTTGATGCACCTTTTAATGAGTTTATTGCTGCTAGGGGGCTTTTCCCTTTGTATTTTAGCTTGGATTATAGGTTTCCGTTTTACGATAGTGTCTTTGATTTGGTTCATGCTGCGAATGGGTTGGATGTGGGAGGTAGGCCTGAGAAATTGGAGTTCTTGATGTTTGATATCGACCGTGTTCTAAGAGCGGGTGGGTTGTTTTGGTTGGATAACTTTTATTGTTCCACTGATGACAAGAAAAGGGCTCTAACACGGTTGATTGAAAGGTTTGGGTATAAGAAGTTGAAGTGGGTTGTGGGAGAGAAAATTAATGGCTCGGGTAAATCGGAAGGTTACTTATCCGCTGTTCTGCAAAAACCAGTGAGGGCATAGTTGGAGTAGATTTGCAGTAAAGGTTTGTTTTCTGTAATGTAGAATTCATCTCATCCAAGTTCATTATTTACAGGCTCAAGATTTCTTGATTATGTCAAATAAGTGAAGGGCAGTGGAAAACGATATAGTTATTGATATTGCAACTAAAAAGGTGCACTTTCTGCTGTATTTCTAAAAGCTTTTCTTATGTGATATTGCATCACTCTTTTAGGACCCTAGATAAGAGAGTAATAGTATTTTGTTATTCAAATTTTAGTTGATGTTACGTATGAATGTATCTGCATAAGTCTTGATTTCAAATTGGAAAAGGCACTGTTATAGCTTATATATGTTGATTTTTTCTATTTTGATTATGGATCCGTGTGAGAATGCATTTGTTAAATGCTTTAGCTGCTGTTAATATCACTTGTTGATTTCTTAAGGTAGCTTGAATTGATTCTATGCTAATGTACATATGATTTATTCGATCCTGCTCTTTTTTACTGCAATGTGGCATAGTTGAGGAATACGATTCATTTACATTTGCCGCCTTCTTGAAAATATGATGAGATGCTTGATAAAATGGTTGCAAATGGTGCCATCAACGATTTGCTTCTTAGAATTCACATAGGTTACAAAAAAAACTGTGCTTAGTTTATGATGGCTTGGTGAGATTCTGAGTGTGCTCTTCTTGAAAAGAAGAAGCTGGAAGATCTTCAATTCAGGCTGTAGGGTGCACGTTTATATCCATCTAAAACGAGAAGGAAATAGCAAGAGTAAGACCATAACTAGATTTTGCGGGTATTAAACCATACCCGTAGCTTCCAATGAACAAATAACTCAGTAACTGATGTTTCCGTTTCTGCTTACTTGTGAGATAAGTGATGAAGGCAAATTAGAGAATCTGGAGAGATCAACAGCTGAGAAATAGAGGATGTATTGTATCTTCTAAGGATCTTGGCACTACTTAAGGATCTTAAATCCCTTAGATTAGAAGACACACCACATTAAGTACTCGTTCGAAAGTAAAAGGCTACGAAGGTAAAATTCTGTGTTGCATATATGCTGGTGGGATCATTTAAGTATACATGAGTAATGATATGGAGGCCAATGATGGGTTTCTTTTGGAGCCCAGTCCATAAATTACTTATACCATGTTACAATGTACAAATAGTTTATGTTGATGTTGGGCTCCATAAGAAAACAATCCTCAACTCCATAAGAAATCCACCGTCTGGTTTCATATCAAAACTGTATATATTTGTGCAAAAAATCTGCTGTTTGTAGCTCCTTAATGCTTGGAAATTGGAACTGACCTCCATAAAATCTGCATTCTATTAGATGTTCTGAGTAATTCTGATATTTCTGCTCATCTAAATTCACATTCTGAGATTTCTTGTTTGTGCATTGTGCTAGTCCCAAATTTAGTGCATTTTTATTCTGGGTTTATCTTCTTGAATTGTCAAGCATATCTTAGCCAGATTATCTTGATCCTTCATAGCCCATTGGAATGTGATTGTAATCATACTAGGCCATTGCATATAACTTGCACAAAACTCTCTTCTACATGTTCTGTAAAAGTATGAAGGAAATCCTTTTTCATCATTCTTTTAACTGAACGTGTATGTAATTTGAGTTTGTTTTTAAATGATGCTTTCAGATTTCTTATTGTACTCATGTCGTTCCTTGTCTTTGATGAATTATTATTTTCAGTATTTGATGTAATTTTGAGTTTAATGAATCTATATTTAATTTAATCTAATTTATCTGTATTTTTTATTTGTGTATTTTTTATTAACTGTAGTAGTTTTTTTCATAGTTTTTTTCATTAATTTTTTAGTTTAATGAATTCATCCAAACAAAATTTCAATAGCAAAATAAATCATAAGTACACAAAAAATCACCTAAATTTGTACTAACTATTGAGAAACATCATCAATTGCATGAACCATAAGTACACGAAATACTACATTCAAAAGACCAACAAAAAAAAAGCATCAACACAAGAGGGCACATGTAGCATTACTTTAATGGAATACAAGGGAATTTTATACATTTATTAAAACACACTGTGCTTTGTGCACTTTATATTAAACACATGAAATTTTATAAATTTATTAAAATGCAAGGGGAGAGTTTGAATACTTTAATGAAACACAATGAGATTATTAAACTAAATAGGTCTTTTGTACAATTTATATAAAACACAGGGTGACTATCTTTTCTTTTTAACCCAATACATATATAACTCATTTACAATTTTTTTTTTAATATCTCATAAATATAATATAAAAAACATTCAAAACACACACACACATATATATAAATTGAAAATACGTTTTTGCATCAGTTGCACTATACAATTCACATGCATTTTAAATATATTATTTTTATTTAAAAAATATTAATAATTTAATATTTATTATTTTAACTGAAGTTAATTGTTTTCATTAAACAAATTATAAGGGTTACTCTTTTATATTTTTCAAGTATGACCAAATATAAGAAAAGTATGTCACTTTTTTTTTCTACATTAGCCATTATCAATTAAATTAGAAATTTGTGGCAGAGAATGCATCATTTTTTGAGAAAGAGGAAACCGTGGTAAGTAAATTGCAACAAATAAATTCTTTTCTATAAAAAAAAATCCAACTCAAAACTAAATATGTAATTGAGATTCAAAAAATAAAAAGTCAAATATTTGCTATTGTATTCAGATTTCATCTTAAAAATTCATCTTAAAAAATTAAGTAGGTCTAATGTGAAAATTTTCATGTATGAAAATTTATAAAATTGTCCTAAATCAACTATAGACACCCTAAACACTAAATAATGAAGTCTATATTATGACCTATTCGGGCAGGGTGAACCATGAACCACTTGGACCGAGTGAACCATGAACCACTCAATTTTGTCTTACAATCACCAATTACAGAATTTGGTTGTAAATTAATATTTTTTCATGTATGAAAATTTTCATACTAGACTTTATCTAAAAAAATAACAGACAATTAAAATAACCACACATATTGAGTCTCTCGTGACTACTTGCATGACCACTAAAGAATTCAACTAGATTCTAAAATTTTCAAAATATTAATGTAATGTTAGAGTTTTTTCTGGTTGTATTGTGATTTCATAATTTTTTTTTCTTGTATTCGCTAATTACATATAATTTAATTAAACTGAAGCAATAATATGTCATTTTTGTTTGAAGAGATTTGTGATGCATGTATTTTTTTTTCCTTTTTTTGCCTAGTCAATTCTTTTTAAAGATGTTAAACGACTTAGCCCTATAACAATATGGGTTGAACGGTATATTTTAAATGATCTGCTAATTTGGAGAACTTAAACCTAACTTAGTCGCCTCCGGACTAAACGGGTTACTAACGAACTATAAAATTTAAAAAAATATTAAACATAAAACAATTAATCACAATACAATAAATTTTATGGTTTAAAAAAAATCATAATATTAAATTAGATAAAATCGAAATAAAATTTTGTCAATGAGACAAATGCAATAGCAATAGCTCAGGTGATGCACAACAATAAAATACCATAATTTCTCATCTGTAATATTGCACATAACTTAGACATGTGAAATTCGCAACCGACTAACCTGTTCTCCGCCCACGAAATTGCACAAAGTGACTATCATCTTTCATCCTCAAACGAATGATTCGATGGAGGTTTCTTATCTCTAAATCAAGCAAATCTTGAAGAAGACTGTAAATGCAAGTAAAAAAGATTGGGCTATTCATTTGGATGACACACAATGAGCCTATAAAATAGCTTATAAAACGCTATCGAACATGTCTCATTACCAGCCTTCAAGGCTCATTAGGTGATTTGTCGCTGGAACTTTGATAGCACAATCGCAGGGGATAAACTTCAGTATCAAAAGTTGGAAGAATTTCGTGAGCATATCTATGAGAGCTCATAAATCTTTAAAGAGAATATGAAAACGGGTCATAATCAAAGGATCAAGAGATTGACAATAAAGTGTTCCTCTTTAATTCGATATAAAAGTTTTTTCCAAAAAACTTCAGTTTAGGTGGAGCGGACCCTTTGCGATCTAAAACCTAAGTAACTGTTGTTGGAAACCACTATGACAACGAAATATAACTTTCATTGTTTGTTGGACTAACCGTTGTAGCCCAACACAAACTATACACGTCATATATTCAAAGAACCGTAGAAAAATCAAAAGATAATACTCCCTCCATCCCAAAAGACTTAAACACAGTTGACTTTGACACAAATTTTTGCGAGCGAGTTTTGTATTAGTAATTGAAATGATAAAGTGATTTTTAATGAGGGGTATGATGAATAAGTCCCTCTTCTATCATACCACTCCTTAAAAGTCACTTTATCATTTCAATTGTTAATACAAAACTCGCTTGCAAAAATGGGTATAAAAGTCAACTTTACTAAGTTTTTTGAATGGAGGGAGTAGATAGATAATACCATTGTTGTACATTAGCAGGACAACAGATAAAACCTGTTGTAGATTTCTCCTGCTGCCCTAGATTATTTCAATATAAAGTTTCTAAAATTCCAAAAAATCATAAGCTTTTACATTATAAATATTAAGACATAAAGCCTGTTAGTGCAAATAATCAAGTAATACATGGTTCAGAATAGGTCCCATATTCAAAACAGTATCCTAACTTCAAGCTAAATCAAGTCATAACTTACACAAAAGCACAAAAAATAGGCTAACTCTTGTATGTATCCAGGTGCACCGTGGACTTATAGTGCATTTTAGAAACATGCAAGTTGTTATACTGAAAGATGCAATTTATTTATAATGAATCCTAAACCCTAGACCCACTCCAAAAAATATAGCTTTATTGTTTATATCAGTTCCTCCAAAAAGAAAAAAGAAAACGCAAAACCTATCTAGCTAACACAAACATCTCTAGCTCACATATTCCGAACACTTCCATCCGTACCTACATAGAAAACAACCATAATCATGAATGAATATGCATAAATACATGTGTCAACATCATTAACACTCACTCAAAATCTGCATTACAAAAATAGCACTATTAACATCATTAATTTACCTATTCTACTTATCAACAATGTAATTTTGAAGGCATTCTGCCACTCCATCCACACTTCATCCTTTTTTTTTTTTTTTTTTTGTGAGAACTGAGAACTGCGAAAGTACAAACAATAAACTAATCAATAATGTAATTTTTCTCCTCACAAACCGGTTGCTATGAAAAGATATTTGTGGAATAAATCAAGAACAATCTTAGGATAGAATTGGATGTTGTGAGAGGACACAACATTATGCCCCATCTTAGGCGGGCAGGGACCAATCCATCTAATGCTATGGTGGGGATTCACACACAAAGCAGTGAAACACATTCAATATTAAAATTTTAAGGGTTCAATGAAGTCCAGGAATAAATGATTTTATCCTAAAATCCAAGAAAAAAAAAATTTCTGGCACACTTAATCTAGCTAGATATCATGATGCTGCTTACACAATATATAATTTCTGGTTGATAAGTAAGAGAAGGAAGGACTGCATATTAATTATTCCAATTTCAACTAAACGATACCTTTTGATTATATTAAAGAAAAGGCCGGGCACCTACCAAAGAATAATATATAGTGTTTTTCAAAGAATTGGCATACAGTTCAAAATTATGCAATTCACCATTTTAGCTATTTGAATGACAAAGATATGGTAGCAAATGCATCACGATTAGTAATAAAATCAGAGACTTGCTTTATTGTAATGGCAATACCTTGCAAAATTCAAGTAAAACAAGACGCTTATCTTGGATCAAAGGGTTAATACGTGTGAAATAACTCTTTTGCATCAACCCGGCTTTTCATAGGACTGCAAGAAAGTACATACATTATCAACATTGATGTGACTGCTCGAAACATGTCAGAACCATTGTCTTATCCAGTACCTAACAAATAACTCTGCTGTATATTGATGAAGAAATGTTTGGAAGATCAATAAAACTGCATAAAAATGAAAAGAAATGAATGAGTATAGCATCTGATAGTTGTAGATAGCTTCAGTGGTATAGAATATACGAATTTAGAACAGGACACTACATTTTTAGACTCAAACCCTTTGAAAAATTGGCCGTATTAACTTGCCATGATTTACAGGAAAGTATTCAACTAATTTTTTTAAGTAATTGTATTCAACATTTCAGATATCTGCATTTCTCCTCGTATATGTATCCTTAATAAAAAGATGATGTTCAAGCTAAGGAGACTATGCATGTTTGTCTCAGCCGATTTCCACATAAAGGGAGGTTGGCAGGGGTGGGGGATACATTCTCTTTTTCCCAATTTAGTATCTTACAAAATATAAATCGGGCTGTTTAATTTTTATTTTAAAAAAAAACAAAGATAGCCGCTTTATTGCATACTCCTGATTTTCAACAGTAAACTCAGACAAAAAGGAACAGTAGAGTATATAATATAGCATACCTAATCATGAATAGATTAAGGGGGACAAAGCTCCGTCTCTGTATCCCTCAAGACACATCCCATGAGTCCATGACGCCTTATTGCTAATCAACTTCAAGTGTTTTGTAATAAATAAGCCTTTCAAGATTGATAATGAAAATACCATGCCACGATTTTGGATACCAATCCATCTGAAATTCATTTATCATCATCAAACAATACTTTGTAGAATCGTTTCCTTTCTTCTACATCAAATATGCCCCCAAGATCACCTTCTTAATCATTTTGTTCAGAAGAAATTTTACTGTCATCTCTCCTTCTGTTCACAGACCCAACTGCTAAAACACCCTTCTTCTTTTCTAAGTTCATCAAGTAGTGCCTCCGATTATATTCATGGCGTCCCTCCTGCATCAATTCCCCGAATTTTTCCTTCACCACAACGAGTGGGTCCTTCTCAATCAATTGGGAGCCATTATATCCTTCCCTAAGAAGAACAGTATAAATTTGATATTTATTTGAAACATAGAAAATACAGGGATGCTTGAGCAATAGAACATTTAATTTCTCAGGAAAGCAAAATTCTCTTCTGAAATGGCCTAATTTTGCAATCGAGAGTTTCTTCCACAAAGTAAGAGATAGCAATTCATGCACCAATGCTACGGCTCGTTTTTCCATTTCAACCGATCCCTCCACCAACCCACTCAATCCTGCATAAGGTGAAGTATATGGAATGGAGTTGAACTCGTGAAATCTCTCCCACATTTTCATCCACGTGGCTGGCAATGAACACGAAAAGCTCAGCTCACAACCCTTCTTTTTCGCTGATCTCTCAACTGCGGAAACTGCAAAATCGGGATTCCAGGATATAAGCTCGATTTCCATTGAACATCGCCTCCCAGTATAATTTACAACTCGGAATAAGTCAGTGTACTTGGGCACAATTCTAAGCAAATAATCATCAGGAAATCCAAAATTTCTTTTCAACTCGTTTATCTTTGAAACATTTAACCTCTGGTTTTTGCTCATCATCAACAGCTTCGCTAAGCGCTCGACAAAAACTGGTTCCAGCGAATCTTTTACAGAATCTTCTTCCTCCACCAGAAACTTCATACGTTTCGTTAATCGACAAAAATACTCATCATTTTCACGATACACTTCAAAGCAACAAGGATACTTCTTAAGCCAGTTTAGTGCCTTGCCTTTTAGGTCGAGACTCTTTAACTTCTTCTGAAGGAAACCAATTGACACAACTTGATCAGGGCATCTGAGAATTATGTGCTTGATCTGAGATTATTCACCATCCATCTACGATTTCGAGATAGAGCTGATTCAAGATCTGGATTTTTCTTCATTGACCACAAAGAAAAACTTCTTTGAAAATGTTGGTCGAAAGTTGAAGCATACATAGATACACTCCAACATTTTAAGGTACCACGATATGCAACAATCACCATTTTGTAAACGTGTTACGGTTTTCATATCTTCATTTCCTGTAAATAAAATATTTATAGACATGATTAGAGTCCAAAGGTTAGTAAGCATATTTTCTTGAGTACTTTTAATGTTTTTCTTTCTTCAAAGAAATTGAATGCAGTTTGAATAGCAGCAGCTAAATACAGAAATCTCTCAACAACATAGGTTTGCCTGCATACTATCACTATCTAATACCTTCAAGTATTTGAAAGTAGATCAATTTTCCAAAAAAAAAACACATTTACAATTTGAGGCACACACAAAAAGTAATCTGAGTCATCTGACTACTTCCAATATTTCCAAGTTAAGCAACGAAAGGTATAAACAACCAAAAGGAAAAGAGGCATAATTCTCAATTGAGATGAACAAGTTAGAAATATGAACCAGTCTCTCATGACATAATTGAATTCACAATACATGTTATTGAGATCTAGAAGAATACATCAAGAGATTTACAGTTCCAATTGGGGAAGAAAAGATTTCATTGGACAAATGAGTATCAAACAACGGTACTAAAGTTGTCATTAAAGCAAAACAGAAAATCAATTAATTTTGTATCAAACAACCAAGTATTTATGCAACTTGTAGGAAATACAAAAGTCTTTTTACCTCCCATATTTTTTAACTGAGCCATAGAAACAATTATTTTTTTGTATTTCTTTTCATTATTTCAATAGTAATAACAAAACATTGTTCTAAAATATGTGGCAATATAGAAATGTTTGTAATAAACCCAAAATCTAATGGCTACTAGATGTCTCATTTTGGATGCCCCAACTTCGATTTTTCGAATCCAATAGTGCACTAATGCCTTCACCAGAGAGTATATACAATCCAGTAGGTGGAATATTACTGACAGCTATTGGATGAGAATGTTAGGGGTAGCACTTTGGATGCCTCATCCTGCACTATTCAAATTCTGTAGTGCACCAAGCATTAGAACTGTAGGTCCCGAACGGGTTATGTGAGGGCAGAAGTCTAGAGGGGAGGGGTGAATAGACTTCGAAAAACTTTTTCGTCTTGGTCGGTGTGAGAGCAGAGACTTTGATCGAGTCGCGAAGTGAATCGATTTAGTCGATAACCAACTTCTTGAACGCTGAATGTCGGATCGGTTAAGCAACTATCGATTAAGCGATGTGTGCGGAAGCTTTAAGTTTTACCCGTGTGAAAAAACCGGTTTGTATAAATCGATTCCAAGTTTTATCTTTTTAAATCGGATAATGAAATATCGGTCCGTCGGATCGAAGCTTGGTGTTTCTCGATCTTAACTTAGAATGTATGCTTTTAAGATTGTGCGATGTGTGAAAGCGATTAATCAAAGAATAAAGGCACCTAAGATTTATAGTGGTTCGGACAAACCCGGTCCCTCGTCCACTCTTCCCTTTCTCAAAGGGGCACCAACTTAACCGACTTAACCGATCGGACTTAGTTTAGTGTGTTAGTCCAACACAAGACACCAACAGATGTTTTAAGAGTTCTCACTCAACCGATCCCGTAAATCAAGATTTAGAAACCCTAGATCGAAATCTTGCTAAACAACTTATCCTAACTTGGGGTTTTGGGTAAGATTGTTGAGGTTCCAACTCTGAAATCTTTCCTTGCATACAAAGTTGACCTAAAAAGCTAGATGAAAAGATTTCTTGCTAAGAACTTATGGGATGAACACAATATAAAATAAGCTTGTTGTTGTGTTCTTCGTATGGAAATCGACTATAGTTTGAGCTTCTTGATTATGTTGTTTGTCCAAGCATTTCCGTATCTCACTCTGAAGTGTGATCCCATATTTATAGACCTTGAGATCAAAAAGCCGTTGGAGAGCAATTTGAATCTCGAGGCTATTTTAAAGTAGAGTTGCAGCTTGATGTAGCGTCTTGAAGCGGCATGGCCGAAGCGTGAATGTGTATTTATAGCCGTTTGAAGAGCAACATCGAATCCATGATGTATTCTGTTCATACGTGTTTCTTCCTTATTGGATGGAAGCCTTGCTTTGCGGTGTTGTTCCTCCAACTAAGGTTGGTCTTCTTCTTGTTTAGATCGCGCAGACGTGTGATAAAGATGAAACATCGGTTTTTCATCTTATTATGGCGATCTGATCGATCAGCCCGAATCGATCTACGATAAGTCTTTGGCGCTGTTGACTTAGCTTCAATCGGCCCGACTCACGGTGATGTAGGTCTTACAGTGCGATCTTCGGAAGTCATCGATCTTGAATTCGAGGTTTGAGCCATGACTTACCGAGTTATCCGACAAGATCGATTCGATCGATTTTCCATTCGGTTTAATGGGATATCGGCTTTCTTCCGATTCTTGAATCGACCTTTACATATTGAGTTCCCTCAATATGTGACCTATCTATTACATCGGTTTTTCTATACAATCATTATCAAAATTTGGTCTCCTATCGCGATAATGTAAAACATCGATTCATTCCTAAGTGTCCGACGGTGGTATTATGTGTTTTTGGAACTTTCATCAAAACTATAAATTTCCCAACAATTTCCCTTTTTGATGAAACCAAAACACCGAGAAACCAAGCAGGTTGATAAGTATAGAATAGTTAAAAAAGAAAGTAATCGAAAACCAAAGAGATTTTGTCTTGGGATCGAAAGATAAACTTTTCATTAGATATGTTGATTACATGTTACATCGAGAAAAAGAGGCGTCTTACGAATCTTCACTCTTGGGCTTGTATCCTTCGGCATTTCTCTTTGGTCTTGTGGAGCGTTGAAAATCGATAGAGTTTCCATTTGACATCGATTTATGCACTTGATGGGTTATATGCGATTTGCTCAAGATGTCAAAGTAGAATCTCTCAAATGCCGGTCTGTCGAATGAGCCATCTTCGAGTATATTAACGAGATCATACTCTTGGCGAGATATCTTTACATTTATAAGCTTGGCCTCATTTTCCGGATACTTTCCGGATATTTATACGTAACCCGGTTGAGGAACTCATCATCTGGTGATTCTTCTTTTGGAACAAGATCGACGATCTTATTCCATTCCTCAAACCTCTTAAGCGTGTCACAGGCGGTTTTTAGTATGATCCGTCGACTCAATGAGGTTAAGTCTGATTTTATCAATCCTTTCTTAGCCCTTGATTTGAACGTTTCAACCCTTACCTTGTGCCCGTTTTTTTCTTCTTCTTTTCAACACGCTCTTTTGGACAATCTTCTGCTAGCTCCTTATCGGCTGATCCGATTAGCATCTTCCGGTGACTTTTCCGTCCGAAATAATGGTCCGATTTTGATGTCGGCAAAGACCCATGACCAGCCCTTTCTTGCAATTGAGCTTTGTCCGTGGGCCTTATCTTTTGATGGTTGGTTTCTCAGATCCTTCCCCTTTTTGGTTTGATCAAAAAGCGCATTGAGCATGGGAAGTCGAGACCCAAAGTTATTGATAATGCCTGATTTAGATCATTAGCGGATAAAACGAAGTTTGGCATTAGATTACGAGCAATTATGTCGGCTCTGTCTTGGCGGTTTCCATTATGGGAAAGTGTCAAATCATTTTGTCAAATTTCTCTTACGATGCTTTCGAGCCTTTTTTCGATTTGAAGATTGATTTTGATTTTTTGCATTTTAATCATCAAGCGATTTTTTGTAAGCTCGTGATATGGTGGTCATGGATCGGGGAGAATCGATCTCGATTCTTCGAAAGGCCGATTTTCTCTCGTCGATTAAGACTCCTCGATCTTCTTTCGGAGATCTTTGAGACAAAGATCGATCTCTGAAGTTGATCGATGGTGATATGAGATGTAGGTGGATCCATCACTTGATCGTTCGATTGTTTTCTGCCTCCGGTGGTTGGATGGCTAAGTTCCACTTTCATTTCGTTCTCACCGCATTCTCCATTTCGTCAATTTGGAGCTTAGCGATCTCGGCTTTTCTTCCCAAGCAATTAACTTCCCATGGATCGAGCTTTCAGATTTTCGGATATGAGCTCGTGGTGATCCCACTTTCGCAAAATCATATCAAGTCAAAATCTGCGAACTCAAGTGCCCACCCATCTGTTCAACAAAGTAAGATAAGATCGAGGTTTTTAATCGAGATCTCCGGTGAGGATCTCCATGACTTCTTCTCGATAGCGGGATGGGCGACGGTTGTGGATACATCTCTCATCAATCTCGTTCAATTCTTAGTCTAACCATCTTTCCGGTGATGGTCTTTATTGATCTGGATCTGAGGAATTATCTTTGTCGAGATTACATTGGATGAGATGTGGAAGCTTACGGTTGTTTCGGAGTCGGATTGGAAGTTATGCGATTGGTTCGACTCAAATGGATGAGTGGCGGTTATGTATCCGTTCAGTTCACGAGCGGTGAACTACTTGAGTGACATGCTCATGACCTTGATCCGGCGGTGAATCGGCTTGAGGTTGAGGAGAAGGAGATTTAGCAGTTGTGCTTCTCTACTCGGATCGTTTGGCGAGCCCTCGGGTTGAGGCGGCTTTACTGTCGATTACATTCTTTGTTCGCATATGAGGCGTTGGCGCTCTTTTTCTTCGACTCATCTTCTATCTTGCTAAAGTCATGGTAGCTTCTTTGCTTTCTTTGGCCTCTTCTCGCAGGCCTTCCGATTTTCGTTTTTTTTTTACGTGGAGCAATTGGGTGTGGATGGCGCGCTTCTTTGCTCTTTCCTTTTCTTGATTTTGTTGGGTGGGCTCCTTGTCATCGTCACGGTGGCATATATAAGCGAAGTTGATGAAGAGAAGGCATTGTAGGACTTGATCCATTCCGATTCCATTCACGCTTGGCGTTTTGTCCTTCAATATAATTGCAACCTTGTTGAGATTGCCGACTCTCTTTTTTGAAAGACACCTGCTGGATTCGTGACTCCAAATTTTTCGTGTCACAAATCAAGATTCGAGCTTGGCCAATTGATGCAATCAATTATTGCCGCCATCTTGTACATTTTTTGTGAGGAGCATCTGGGCTAAATGAGATTCCCATGATCGTTCTTGACGGAATGTCGAACAACGATCTGTACTTTCTTTTGAGCATTCCGATGAATCTATTATGTTTTATGCCTCTCTTAAGCTCTCCTCTGATTTCTTCGTCCTCATTCTCTGTGGTGTTGAGATTGCCCTTTTAGTGAATTGAGCAGGCCAGTGATGTACGCATTTGTCGAAAATTTCTTCTGGATTTTGTAGCGACATCGATTCGTCCTCGAACTAGATTGAAAGCTTCATTTGCAACTGGATTGCGATGGCGGAAAGAATAAATGTATTTAAGAATTTGTTTTCCGTGGATTGGAATCCTTGGTTCCAATCAAACTTATCCTCAAAGATCTTCGTTGCCGGTTCGCATAGTTGCACATGATCTTTCCTAGTCCATGAGTGGCCATCTACTGGTGAGATAGACTCATTAAATTTGTGCATAATCAATATCAATATCATACCGCGGAAAACAAAAGGCAATGAAGCATAAATAAGAAAAACAACTTTTGAAAACAATGTTTTTATCGGAAAAAAGATTCATCATTAAGTTTAAAAGAAAATATTACCGATTCAAATTTTGAGAGAAGATTTTGAACTCTAAGAAATCGATTTTTTGAAACGAGAGAAAATTTGAAGTTTTTAATTGAAAGTAATGCAAGTTTGTGAAGCGAAAAAACTCCGGTAAGGTTTGATGAATCTTATATATAAGCGGAGGGTACAATAAGACAAGATTTTGAAGATCAATCGTTTTTGAAAAGATTATACGCTCAGATGAAGCGGTTTTGATCGTAGGTCGAAAAACGCCGTACGTCACAAAACTTTTGGATTTAAAAGACGATCAATAGCGGTTAATACATGTAGCCGTCCGCATTAAATGATTTGCATTACATCACCGGGATAATTTACAAGAAGCCAAATAATTAAATCACGATCCGATAAATAAGTGAAGAAACAAGAAAAGAGATTTAGCGGTTGGTGATGTTGTGTCGGTCAATATTACTTGTCAATGTTGATTCCACTTGTTGATCTTAATTTGCCTATTGGATCCTTTTAATCTTCTCGGTTGCATCGATTTGTTGAAACTTCCGGGCTTAGGTATCTTTCCTCGAGTACGTCGATTTCCCTTTTGATCCAATTGACGGTTGAAGTTCCTTCAACGACAGGATGATATATCGATTTATTGGAGTTTCAAGCTCGCCAGATCTCTCTCATCCGATCATGTCTTCAGATTTTGGTTGACCTCATCCGATTCTTCCTAGATTAAGCGATTCTTGGGATAAGTGTTACCGCCAAAACTTAGTCAGAGTAGTAGCTTTATTCCCTAAGTAGGCGTGATTGACATGCGTAAATATAAATGCAATCTCTCGATATGTCAATCAACCGTAAATTTATCAATTATCATCGCGTGATTTCTACACTCATTCCTTTTGATGCAAATTTCTGATAGGCTTCTTGAAATGAAAATTGCATTTGCATCCTTGTTTGGCCTCTATAAATTGGACCAATGTTTTACACAACATCACCCATTCACCATCCTTATCTTCTAGAAGAATCATGTATCTTGGTGAACCCAAGACTCCTGCAAACACTTTTTCACCCTTTTATATGGTTTCACCTTCTCAAATCAACCCTCAGATCCCTTATTCTTGTTTTTCTTCATCATCTTGATTTCACATACGATTCACAAGAAAGCTTCTACCTTCGAGAAGACAATACCTTGTGTGTCTATCGATGAAGAATGTAACCATCGGACTTAGTGCGGTATAAAATATGTAAAGACATGTGCCCAAGAGAGATCGACGACCAACTTTTGGCACGTTCCATTTTGGTTCGGAGAGCCCTATTACTCTTCTTTTAGGGCTCGGGCTTAAGAATCTATCAAGGCCTCTGTCGCTAGTTTTCTTGATCTTGACTTTTGCGACATTGGGATACATTCTTTAAAGCCTCTCTCTCACCCCTTGTTAAGTGGGGAAAATGAGAGTTTAAAATCTCTCTTTCCTTCACGGGGGTTAGGATGAGGTTTATTTATAGGTTTAGGATTTTGGTTAACATTTATGTCTTGACCTCAAAGATCTTCTTGTACTTGTAACTTCGTAATGTAACCTTTCGGTTTTTATCAATGAAAAGTTACATTATTTCATCGTTGTGTAAATTTCTTTCTTATCGATTGTTAGCTCTTAATCTACGAACCTTGCTAGTTGAATATAGCTAAATCGATTCACAAAAGAAATGCTATAACCAAATTGATTTAATCGGATAATCCTTTAAGAGCATTTTCCTTAAATCGATAAACCTTGAATCGATCGGTTCCTTTAAAGTGATAGACTTTAAATCGATAAACTAAAATCGATTGGATCCGGTAAGCGTGTAAGTTACGATCGATTTTTGCTTAATCTCTTGAGATCGATTAAGATACCAAACTCGGTGATTTCTCTCGATTTAGTCTCTTGGTAGTTCTCGAGAACATTCCATCAAACAAATGACATTTCTCCAAGATCTAAAAAGTCTAGCTCATCAGATAAATCTTCGAATCGATCTTTGGCTTGGTTAGAATAATATTATATCAAGATATGAATCTTTTCCATTTCGATATTCTTCTTTTCAACGTGATTTTATTGGTGTCGACATCCACATGTTTGCATCTTGTATGTAGAACCAGGATTCGCAGTGATTTAAGACTACATCACGAAATATATGCGTTTTTAGCTACAATGTTGTAATCCTCATTTGCCGACGAGGCAGTAGCGATTGGGAACAATGATTTTCTTCTGCACCCCATATATTATCATTGTTGATGTCGCGAATCGATGTCCGCTTTTGAAAACCACGAGATCGGTTTACTTCCTAAGAACGGACATGTTTCGAGGTTGACATCGATCTTGCAACCTCCATAATCGTAATCGTAATACCCACTAAGCTCTAGATTATCATCGATGGGTAGAATAAACCAAGGTTTATTGTTCCTTCAGATACTTAAAAATCCGCTTATTTCTTTCTGGATGGTGATCATTGGATTTGCTTGAAATTACATACATTTGCAAAAGTGATATCCGGTCTGATTCGGGTATAATAGAGATCCAACGAGAGCCCTATATTCTTTTTCGATTTGTTTTTCTAAATACGGATCCATCTTGAAAGTCATCATAGGAATTTTGGCTTCCTTACTATTTTGAACTCCAAACTTAGCCAAAAGATTCCTAAGTGTACTTTTTTGCGGATGAATATCCTTCCGTACTTTGTTTAACTTGGAGACCTAGAAAGTAATTCATCGACCCATCATGGACATCTCGAATTTCCTCGCAGAATCTTTCACATAGGTTCTTGTTAGGAGATCCAGAAGATGATGTCGCCCACGAATCGAACCATCGGAATATCTTCTCCAAATGTCCAATCCTTCCTTTAGTGAACCCATTAAGTGTATCATACCGTGCTCCGAACTGTTTGAACCATAAAGAGATTTTCTTAAACGATACACTTGGTTGCCCTTTTCAAAGCTCGGATTTGATAAATAAAAAAGCACTTTACGTCCATCGATACACAAATGAACCCTCTGGGGAAGCATTAAAAGATTAAGAAAGAGTGCAAAGGTCTCATCATAATCAATTCCCCGATTGAAACCCAGAACAAAGTCTTTGCTTTATTGAGTGATAACATTTTTCTCATCTCTCTTGTTCTTGAAGATCCATTTATGCCAATTACGTCTTGATGAGGTTCCTACTAGTTCATATTTCAAAAAAACATGGCTAAATCCGGTTTCGTCTTGTAATGCTTCCTCTATTGTAGTTGGTTCCTTCATGATGAGAAAGCACAATACATGGCACTTTCACCAATCTGATGTCTAGTTTTAATTTTATCAGACGGGTCTCCAATTATCAGATCGGTTGGATATTTGGTTATCAGTCAACGATACGATTTGCGTCGGTTTTTGAGAACATCGTCCGATTTTACGATAAAATCTTATTACTAGTGATTAAAGGTTATGGTCCACTTGATAAGAACAAGTCTCGGTGATGTTGGAATCATCATGCGATGTCGTTTCGTGAGCACCGGAATTCTCTTGTCTCATTTGAATCAGCCTTTTCATCGACAGTTGTTCGTACCTTAGGATCTGATTGATCTGGTGAATCAGTTAGATCTGGAATGTAAATTGATACAGTTTCTGATCCTTTTTCCTTGATCGTTAGCTGATCCATTTTCTCAATATCAGGTTCTGGTAGATCAGGTACTTCTTGTTCTGAGGCAGATTTCTCTTGATCAGAAGATGCTTCATCAAAGGCTACATGGGGTGTTTTTTCAACAATTAGGGTTCGTTTGTTGTAGACCTGAAAGCTTTGCTAGATGAGGAATACCCTAGAAATATACCCTCATCAGACTTGGCCTCAAAAGTCTTCAACTGACTTTTCCCATTGTTGTGTATGAAACACTTGCAAAACAAAAACATGGAAGTAAGAAACACGAGGTTTTCTGCCCTTCCACAGTTCATAGGGTGTTTTGTAGTGAGCCTTAGTCATGAGACATCTGTTCTGCGTATGGCATGCAGTGTTGATTGCTTCTGCCCAGAAACAGTGATGTTCAAATTTAACATTGTTCGGCGAACTTCTTTGAGAGTTTAATTTTCTAATTTGTAGGCGTCCTGTATTGATGTTTCATGTCAGTATACCAAACTTAGAGCAAAAATCGAGTAATAAAAAGTTGAAACAACACCTTTATCCGATCCGATTTTACTCTGTTGACACCCTTCTCATTTTGTAATCTTCTTAGCAATTTTGGTATCTTGGTTGTCGTCTCATTCTTCTTATGTAAGAATATAACCTGTAAACTTGGAGTAGTCATCCACGATTACAGAGTGGCCCGTTGAGATCGACCGGTGTCTGGTCCAAACAGATCCATATGAAGCAAATTGCAGATTCTGTTTGGATTTGGTCAGGAAATTCCTTTGAAAACTGCATTTTTCCTTTGACACGCAAAGACATCGATCCTTTGAGAACACTTCATTCTAAGTCCTTCCACAAGAGAGTTATCTTATTAAGAGTTTTAAAGTTCGGATGGCTCGTTCTTTTTTGCCCGAGCCAAACTTTTGGAACTCTTAACAAATGCACGCGTTTTCTTGGACAACCTATTTCCAATCACCGTGTAGATCGTCCCTTGGAATTAGCAAAACTGTTGAGTGACTCGATTCTTGATAGTGCATTGATCAGTCGAGAACTCAACACTGTAAGAAACCGATAATAGGTTGTGAGGACCTTCGACATACGAGACTCCATTTTTGTACATCATCATTCTCTAAGGTTAAACCCTTTGGTATAACCAAAGTTATCATCAAAATAAGAGTACACGCGGGCCTTGCATTCTATGTAGGCCGAGGGAGATGTTTGCTTCGGTCCCCCAAAGCATCCACTATCGATGTACCGGATAGTTGCTTGCACACCTTATTTTGTTGGCTGGGCGAACCCGCAATCGGATCGGGTTTTAGGTACCCCTTTCGGATTGGGTCACGAGGGGTTAGGTTTGGATTTGGGGATCCATTTCGGATCGAAGGCTGATTTGTCTCCCATAATCAACATAATCATACTTATCCTCATATGCTTTTGATTTGTATGATTACTTGTGTGAACCTTGGATGACTTAGAAGACTTATGATTTAACTTTTCGGTTTGTCTTCTTTTTATCGAAATTGGTTCGGGCAAATGACCCTAAATTTCGACTATAGGGGTACGATTTGCTACCATCAAAAGATTCATATCCTTTTCGCATAGATGGTTTCGCGATTTACCGGAAGCATGCTTATTAGGCGGTGACCTTGTTGGGTCTCAGTTAGACTTCCCTTTGTGTAGGTTGTCTTTTTCCGATTCACGATCCGATTGATCGAGTTGAGGTTTCTTGAGAAATGGGTTCTTGAGTTGATTCTCGATGATGCTTTACCGGGTTGGGGTCCATTTACATTTCTTTACGGTTAGGCACTTTTTTACCCGCTTTCAACCGGTCTCTTACCCTATTAGATACAAGTTTAGCTTTTGGTGTAGGGGAAATTAAATCGATTACACCTTTCCGAGATGAATCGTCCGGGGCTTTTGAGGATGTGGAGGGTTTCTCATACCAAGTCCTCCTTATCAATCTTTACTCGAAAATAGGCGTTTATGTCTTTAACGGTTTGAGATGATTTTGAAAAAAACATCTATTTTCTTTTCGCTGTGATTATCCTCGAGGATTTCGGACTTTTCATGCATTCGGAATAGCTCATCGAATTTTGCTTGCAAGATTTTGAAGTCATCGACTTCTTTCGTTAATTTCCATCGATCTTTGATCTGCTTTTCTGATCGAAGCTTTAACTTCGAGAATTTTAAATTCCTCGGTTACCTTTCGAAATGAGGGAGATCATTTTCTTGAGAAGGATTATTTACGGTCCTCGCTTATCATTCTCGGCTTCCACAATAGCATAAGTTCTCTTGCATTGGAGAGATCTTCAAGCAATAGTCAATCTCCCCAAAGTATGCTAATGAAAGAGTGTAGAAAACGAAGGGGTTTGGAGGTTACCTCGATGGCCATCGAAGTTCATCATCGTCGGCGAGAATATTATTCTTGATATATATATCCGGGAGTCCTCGGAGGCGGAATATCGATTCCGACGAAACCATGGCTCTTCCGTCTCTATATATTTTATCTCTTTTGTTCTCTTTTCTTCCTCTTCGGCGTCAGTCAGGCGTCTGTCTTTATAGTGACAAATTTCTCAGATTGAAGACGCTCCTTGAACAGTTCCTTTCCCTTCGGGTGAATCACTCCGTCTGTATGACCTATCGGGTGATTTCTTTCGATAGTAGTCCGAGTTTCTTCTATCGATTGGTTATCTCTTCCTTTATCTCTTTTCCTTTCATCTCGCGGATCCCTCCGATCATCGATCGGAGAGTGCGATCTCCTAAATTATGTTGATAGTCCTTATAAAATCTTCGATACTTACCAAGTTGTATATCCGACTTCTGTAAGCAAGCGATCGATCGGGCTGACTTAATATATTTCAATGGGTTCATCGCCTTTGTTCTGCCATCTTGGTGCCTTGAAAGCAACCGATTTTGAAGTTATAGGGACCTCGTCTTCATCACCTTGACCTCTTTCAATCAAAATTTTTTCGTGAGCTTTAAGACCAAGAACAAGCTACTAGGTTTCATTCTTGAAATGTCCCGCAATCTTTGATTACCGCGGACCTTCATGTCCCACTTCTTGAGAGACCTTAGGATCTTTATAGTTGATATCTTTATCGGACATCTTAAAAGCTTGTTTAATAATTCTTCCATCGAGTTCGTTGAATTTTAATATTTTCTAAAACTTCACCGGTTTTTTAAATCTTTTATCTGTTCATTTCCCTCGCAGATCTCAAATTGGAGTATCGCATTGCTTTCGCAGATTTGAGATATTTAATCTTTTCTTTGGTGACCTTATCCATTGTCTTCATGATGATATGTCTTGCAATGGTGTCAGTATATGCGATTTTTTTTTTATGTCCATCGAAATTATCGGCTAAAAGACTTCCCGTGGGAAAGTCCGGATCTCCTCCATTGCCCGAGGATTGTCAGTAAAATGATGATGGGTCTCTCGATGACTTCCATCGATTTTCGAGCCTAGATGGTTGGACATATATATGGCCCAAATACTCATCGATTGAGAACATAGATCATGATACATACCGGACGTGTTATCCATGCCGAGTGATTTTGGAAAATGAATGAGTTTTTTAAAACGATTTTTTCAAGATCGATTCGATTGACCACAATGACCAGAAATTTGGAAGAACCAATATGATACCATATATTATAAGGGAGGGTGAATATGATCAGTGTATAGCCCGATTTGAATTCGATAACCAACTTGAACGCTGAATCGCAGTCGTTCGGCAATTATCGATTAATATTGTGCGGGCTTTTAAGTTTTAATGAAAAACCGGTTTTTTCCAAGTTTTATCTTTTTAAATCGGATGACGTAAATATCGGTCCGTCGGATCGAAGCTTGGTAGGTCGATCTTAACTTAGAATGTATCTTGGCTTTAAGATTGTGCGATGTGTGAGCGATTAATCAAAGCAAAAAAGGCACACAAGATTTATAGTGGTTAGGACAAACCCGGTCCCACGTCCACTCTTCCCTTTCACAAGGGCACCAACTTAACAGAACTTAACCGACGGACTTAGTTTAGTGTGTTAGTCCAACCTGATGACACCAACAGATGTTTTAAGAGTTCTCGCTCAACCGATCCCGTAAATCAAGATCTAAACCCTAGAAATCTTGCTAAACAACTTATCCTAACTTGGGGTTTGGGTAAGATTGTTGAGGCCCAACTCTGAAATCTTTCCTTGCATACAAAGCGACCTAAAAGCTAGATGAAAAGATTTCTTGCTAAGAACTTATGGGATGAACACAATATAAAATAAGCTTGTTGTTGTGTTCTTGTATGAAATCGACTATAGTTTGAGCTTCTTGATTATGTTGTTTGTCCAAGCATTTCCGTATCTCACTCTGAAGTGTGATCCCATATTTATAGACCTTGAGATCAAAGAGCCGTTGGAAGCAATTTGAATCTCGTTTATTTTAAAGAGTTGCGAGGCTTGATGTGACGTCTTCGAGGGCGGCATGGTGAAAGTGTGAATGTGTATTTTATAGCCGTTTGAGAGAGCAACATCGAATCCGCGAGTATCACTCTGTTACGTGTTTCTTCCTTATTGGATGGAAGCCTTGCTTTGCGGTGTTGTTCTCCAACTAAGGTTGGTCTTCTTCTTGTTTAGATCGCAGACGTATGATAAGATGAAACATCAGTTTTCATCTTATGAGCTGATCTGATCAGTCTGAACTGATCAGTCTACCTGATAGAGTCTTCTGGCGCCATTGATTTGACTTAACTTCCAATCGACTCGACCGGTGATGTAGGTTTTCTGGTCTGATCTTCTGGAAGTCATCTGATCTTCGAGTATTCGAGGTTTGAGCTTCATGACTTCCGCTGAGTTATCTGACAAGATCAGTTCGATCTGATTTTCCGATTCGGTTTAACGTTCTGCCCTGTCGGATATCAGCTTTCTTCTGATTCTTCAGATCTGACCTTTACATATTGAGTTCCCCCTCAATATGTGACCTATCTATTACATCAGTTTTTCTATACAATCATTATCAACTGGTCTCTATCGCGATAATGTAAACATCGGTCATACCTAAGTGTCCGATTGGCCCTATTACATGTGTTTTTGGAACTTTCATCAAAACTATAAATTTCCCAACAAGAACTAGATGTATTATAACTTGAAATAAATCACCTATTTCTCAAATAGTGTTTGCAAATAACATTGACTGAAAATGGAGCCGAATTGGCACTTCGAGGGAAAACTAAAAAAAGAATAGTATGAAAGAAACATACATTTTTACTAAAATATTTACCTTGATACTTTCATATATCCATTGTAAATGACTAATCTCTCCTAACTTAACAATATATTACATGTTAAACCATTATTTTCCTTTCAATATTTCCATTTTCATAGTTTAGCCTTTGAACGACAGGCCAAATTTTCTGAATTTTGCTATTTTTAAGAGTTTATTCCTAATAGGTAACACCAGCATCAATTGACATCCACAGGAATCACATTACCCACACCAGTCTTGCACACGGTAATATTTTTTACTAGAGTATTTCTTACACTACACGGCAACAAGCAACATTATAGACTGGCTGTAAAAAATAAGCCTTCCACAATTTGATTGCTATTCAAATACAATTTACTTGTATCCTAATATTACGCCTCATTCATTTCAAACTTCAAATACTTCTGCAATGCAGGGGTAAGGACGAAGAAAAGAGTTACTACATGATTCCTATCATCTTAAACTCGACTTCACTTTATAGTTGAAGAAAGTACATTCACTAACAGTACATTCCAGGACAAGTCTCAATTTCTCAACATATATTATATAATTGCTCATCCAGCTTCTTGAGAATTTTTTCAAAAATAAAATTAAATAAAAGTGTCTATAAGCCAGAAAACTTCGAGTTTTGAATATACACATACATTGTACAGAACAAACAAGCCTTTGAATTTCATGGTCCGTTAAAGCTAATGATCTTTGCAGTTAGTTTCAGTCGTCTATTGATTCAAATGATGATGGCCAGTTCAATTCAAATTCATTTCACTAAATGTTAACCAGATTGTATATTTACTCATTTACGAAGAATTACAACAAGAAGATCATTTACGAAAAAACAGTCAACGGACAGAAGATTTACCTGACAAAGATTAACATCGGATGCCCAACTAACCCTTTTTTATTTCTGCGATCCTCCCATATTATAAAACCAAATATGTTTGGATTCGATTATCAAATAAAAATGGATATTTATCTTCTACAAATCAATTCAACAGCTTATTAGCAATCAAAAGGGCCGTTTCCGGAATCGAAAAACTATTACAGAAATCCCCAATTGACAAATTAATATCCAGTTGCTTGGTTCTGAATCGAGGCCATTTGATATAAAAAGCGAAGGGGGATGATAGGAAGAGAGAGAGAAAGCAGATTGAAACAGAGTGAGGATAAGTGCTTATTTAAGAACTATAAATATACACTACCAGACTACCAAATGTGAAGATAAAAGAACTTTCTGTAAATGCTCCTTTAATAATTAAGAAAGATCTAGCAAGTGACGTGGTAGAGCACTTGAGCTATTTGACCATAGAAAGGGACAGCAACTACTAAAAACTTGGACAAATACTTTAAAATGAATCAACAGAAAATCAGGAAAATGAACCTTACAGCACCAAATTTTCGTCAAGGAAATAGTATGATTTCTTGGAATGCAACACAAATAAAATGTTAATCAGTAACAAACAATTGAAAAACAGAAAGGCATGAATTCCCATCGACAATCTATTCGAGAAAACAATTTAAAGGCCATAAAAGTAACTTAGTTGGACACAGTGGATCAGTGATATTACTGCGTAGGTTTAATTATTAATTTAGTTTGTATTATCAGTACCATAAAATGAGACAACTGAGTTGCCTTGAGTTACATTAGTAACCCATCAGTCCTAAATTTAATATTTTAGGCATTCTGATCTGAAAATAGGTTTATTAAAAGTTTAGTATCGTCACATAAAGGAGTTCTGACTGTTTTGAATATTAATAATCCACTCTCTGGAACACATGAAAAGTGGTATCAACACTTAAGAAAAATGGTTGAGCACTTAAGAAAAACCTAAAGAAACGAAAATATTTAATTGCAGCAAAGCTACAAACCCCCAAACTCCAAACCACTACAGAGATGATTCATCTGGGCCCCAAACCTAAGCAATATTGGAAAGAAATAACACATTACCAGACTGAGTGGTGGGCGACGGCGCCGAGGGGAGGCAGGGCGACGGCGGCGAGCGCGGAGTGGTGGGGCGATGGCGGCGAGAGGGAGGCGGGGCGGCGACGGCGAGGGGAAGACGGGGCGGCGACGGCGAGGGGAAGACGGGGCGACGGCGGCGAGGGGAGGCGGGAGTGGGGAAAAAGTGTGAGAAAATTGTGAGATACTGTTATGTGTGAATACGCCGTGAAGGTTCCAATTACCACATATATATATATATCATTATTTATTTTAAAAATAAATGAATTTAATATGGTATTTTCAATATATATCGAAATATCGAAAAATTTCAGTTTATCAAAAATATTTCGATATATATAGGTATACCGAAATTTTTATATTTTCATATTGTTACTGTATCGAAAATTTCAGTATACCAAATTTCGATAAAATCAATATTTTTCGATACGATAAATACGTATATCGGTATTTTTTATATTTTCTCCACCACTAGATAAGTGCGAGAAAACCCTACAGAGGAACCTAGGTGTGTGTTTAGGTGTGTGTTTGGATATATATATATATATATATATATATATATATATATATAAAAATAAGAATATATATATATTCTTATTTTTCATTTTCATGGAAAAACTAGCACGTAATTAAAATAATATTTTATTAATTTTAATTAAAATATTTTAAATATTTAATTTAGTTATTAGTATATATTTTTTATATTTTAATATCATTTAAATATTCCCATTTATTTTTTATTCTAAATTACTTCCTCCCATTAAAATTAAGTGTCATATTCATTTCAGTGTTATATATTATTTACATAATACATGTCGTTTTGATATTTTTACCCATCATTATCTCATACTAGTATAGAACCCGCGTATTACGCAAAATTTTAAATATAATATATATAATCATATATTGATCATAACATTTATTATATTTGATGTTGAAATTAATATATTTGAATTTAATAAATTTTATTTTTTTTCATATGAAAATTGTTACTTGTAGGTCCCGAACGGGTTTAGTGAGGTGGAAGTCTAGAGGGGGTGGGTGAATAGACTTCCAAAACTTTTCGCGTGATCAGTTGTGATGGCAAGTAAACTGATGTAGAGTGCGTGTAAGGATCAGTATAGACAGATATCCAACCTACTGATCGCTTGAGAGCAGATCCATTTGGTCTCTATCAGTTTAACTGAATGTGCGGAAGCTAAGTTTTACCAGTGTGAAAAACTAATTTTTAGCGAATCAGATTCTAAGGTTTCTGAATCAGATCAGATGACAAAGGTCAAATTGATCAGATCAGCTGCTTGATGCAGAACTAATCTTCTCTTAAAATATGCATGATAGCTTAACAGAAAAGTAGTGTGCAGATTGTGTAAAGCAGATAAGCACACAAGATTTATAGTGGTTCGGACAACTTGTCCTACGTCCACTCTTCCCTATCAGCAGGGGCACTCACTTAACCAACTGGACTTAGTTTAATGTGTTAGTCCAACACAGTACAACAGATGTTTATGGAGTTCTCACTCAACAATCCCAGAAATAGAGACTAGAAACCCTAACTTGAAATCTTGCAAAACAAACTTAACCTAACACTTGGTTTAGGGTAAGATTTGTATGGTTTCCAACTGGAAATCTATCTTAGTATTTGGTAGCATAAAGCTAAAGGATATGATTTCTTGCTAAGAACCTATGAGATGCACACTTAGAATATTTGCATGATCTTGGTGTTCTTATGGAAATTGCTTGTAGTTGATGATAATTTCCATAACCTTACTCTGAAGGTTTGATCCCATATTTATAGGCACGAAATAGAACTAGCCTTTGGAGAGAAATTCGAATTTCGGTCCATTTAAGGTAGGTTTGCAGGATTGACTTGATGTGTTCAGAGACGGTATGGCTAAATGCGTGCTAACTTGTCGTTTCTAGCCGTTGAACTCTGAAGCTTCACATTCTTTTTTTTTAAATCGGACAAAGTTAGTTGTTAGATGTTAGTAGTTAGTACACCAAGCACCAAAACACTCCACAAATTCACCAATCCACCTTATAACTCCCATAACTCCAATTCGTTCCCAAAGGGAATCGAACCTGGGTCTTCCACTCAATTGAGGAGCCCAGTGGCCAGGTGGGCTAAGCCACCTGGTTTCTGAAGCTTCACATCCTGTCTTCATTAGTTCCGTACATAAGTGTCGATCTCTCATTAATTGACAAGTACACATATTCGGCGCTCGTCAGTCTTCATTCTTGTTAGTTCTGAATGTCTGATCGATTTTTATGTCTTAGGTTGACACTCGATTGTCACTGGTTGAACTGACCTGATCAGTTACAACTGGTATGTCTACCTTGTTGAGTCTTCTGATGTAAGTTGTCTTAGCACAACTTACTGACTCTTCTGATGCTAATCTGATGTAGATCTCCAGAAAATCTTCCTGACTTCAGATGGGTTCTGATCTTGATAGAAACTGATCAATCAGTTGACAATCTTCACTTCTCTGATTTGAACCTGATCTTCTAATCTTCCTCAAGACTTATCCTATACATATTGAGTTCCCCCTCAATATGTGATCTACTTATTACATCAGTTGCTCTATAGAACAATTATCAACTGGTCATCCTATTTCTGATTTCTAATTCATCAATCAGCTAACAGGTCTGACTGGTCCTATTACAACTGTTTTGGAACTTTCATCAAAACTATAAATTTCCCAACAATTTCCCCCTTTTTGATGAAACCAAAACATTTGAGAAACCAACAATAGTTGATAGGATATAAAGCATTAAAGAACAGATAATCAGAAGACAATGAGAGTTTGTCTTAGGATTAGTAAAGTAAACTTTTCATTCATCAGTTTTGTCATTACAAAGTACATTTGAAAAGTTTAATAAAAAATTGCAACTGATCCTAACAAAAACAATTTTCTGATCATCAGACTTTGGGTATGTAACCCTCTGGCATCTCCCAAAGGTTTTATGGAACGTTGAAAATTCGATACAACTTTTACTTCACATCATTCACATGGTCTGGTTCTTGTATACCTTCTTGTTGTAGTAGATTAAAGTAGAATCTTTCGAAGGCCAACCTGTCGAACGAGCCATCCTTCTTCTTTGAATAGATCAACACATCATATTCCGGATGAGTAATTCTTGCATTGATGATTTTGGCCTGTTCCTCAAGGTATTTCAGAAAATTTGGATACTTGTTCTCTAGCCAGTTAATGAATTATTCATCAGGCCCTTCTTCATTTGGAACTTTCTCTAGAACAAAAGTATCCATTATCCATTCTGCTCTAATCTTACTCCATTCTGGCATTCGTGTAGCATGATCTCTCTGGGGAATGATGTCATCAACCTTGGCAGGAATAAGTGGCTCATCAATAGGTTTGCCAACTAGACATTTCTTTACTTTCGAGGCATATCTCTTTTTCAGATTCTCTGCATCTGCTAACTTGTCTGAACACCTTTCTTCTTCGCTTATCCGAGCTTCTTCTTCAATCTGTTCCTTGGACAATCTTACTGCCAGTTTTTTATCAGCTTCAATCAGTGTTGTAGCACCCCTAGTCATTCTTCTAGATTGAGTCTGAGTCAGTGGAGGAAGAGGTGCAGTTCTTGATGGTCCAGCTCCTCCAGCAGCTTGTCTCTGTTTGGACCTCTCCATCTTAGCAGTGACCTCATTTGCAAACAGATCCAGATGATCTAGTCTTTGACCATATGCTTCAACACTTTGAATAAGATCTTATGTAGATCTGATGATGTCAGTTAGTTTCTCGACATGTCCTTCTCCCTTTTTGGTTTGATCAAAAATAGAATTGAGGTGGGAAGTCAGGGAGCCAAAGCTGACTGCAATGGCCTGATTGAGGTCTTGCACGCTGAGCCCTGTAGATTGAACTGCTTGCTCTCGAATTTTATTCACAAGTTCAGACTTAGCAGATTCAATGGCAGCGGAGAAAGTCAGAAGCATTTTGTCAAATTTCTCATCCGTTTTATCAAGCTTATCTATGGCCATGAGGAGAGAGACTTGGAGTTGATTGACTTATCCATCGTCTTCTTGAACTGATCTCTCAAGGATTCAATCTGGGAGATGGCAAATATTGGAATATAGAGGCACGTAAACACGTAATACATGCGCAGCGGAAATTAAAGTTCACCAACAACGAACAGTTAATTGCATAATTAAATACGAGTAAACGTAAACAGAATTCATACAGCAATTTGTACACGGATTTCTCAACTATGGTATCCACGTAACAGTCGTTTACTAACTCGCACAGATCTGCCAGCGTTGAATCCACCGAGATGAATTTGGTAGGAAAATTCTAACTTAGAGATTTTATGGATAAATATGAATTCACGTATTATGAATTTCCCAAGAGCTCATATATATAGGAGAGAATTAGCTTAAGTCTCAAGCTAATCTAATTAGGAAATAAAATCCCTAATCTTTATTTAAATAAATCTCTTAGATTTATTTCCCACATATAAATCTCTACGGATTTAAATTCCATATATGACAAATCTCTACGATTTGTTTCCATATATATTAAATCCTACAATAATATTCCAAATATTATTATTCGGAATTCTTATTTAATTAAATCCAATTTAATTAAATAATAATAATAATGAATTCCAAATTAATCTCTTATTAATTTCTTCTCCATAAATTAAATATTAAATCTAATTTAACATTTAATCAACCAACTATAATTAGTAAACAATCGTTACTTGTTGTGTGACCCATAGGCCCTCATATATCGAGTGATTAGTCAAACTAACGGTCTTAATTGAACCCTAGACAATAAATCCAGCATTCTCAATATATGAGGTATGTTGCGAGGAAATGTGCAACTACCTGTAACTGAAACATGGGCTATTGCGATTTCCTCCTTTCATTCGCGAATACTCTATTAGTCTTGAACATGATGAAGTGTCTATTCAAATAACTTAATCAATTTATCTCTAATCACTAATTGATCACTTATGTCACACTTGGCCACAAAGTCCAAGTTGACGTGCATTGGCCAATGACTTTGATCCAATTATGATGAGAAGATGAGTATTCTCTCTAAATCCACTTTGAGGAATGAATCTTTTTCTTGGCTCAACTACCACACACATGCACTTTGTGATGAATTCCAAGCCATATCTACCCATGGAAGGGTGCAAGCGTCGGTCATGATCAAAGTTCATCACTCCACACATGTCATGCGTATTGACCTCAAGTCAAAGGAGTATCGCATTGCTCCCACTAACCGAGACACCCGTAGACACATATAGTGGAACTACATCAAACAGTTTCTCGGATGGGTATACCAATACTCTCTAAGGTATTTGTGCATCCATCATGAGATACCTAGTATCTCGTAGTGAGTGAGATCTCACTACACTCTCTAAGAGTATGATGCAGATCGCACGCCAATCTCCATTGCATCATCAATATCCCATTCTTGATGATCCTCGATTGGGGCTATTTGAGAATCATGCTTAGGTCATCTGAGTTCTCACTCACTCAATGACAGCAGTGACTCAAGGGAACACAGATAAGAACAAATGAAAACAATCAAACATAATATTCTAATGAGTGCAACACCATATATTTAATATTAAATAAACAATAATATTAAATCAATACTGAATATTATCTGAGCATTATGTCCTTACAATGGATTGTCTCTAGGACACTAACACTAACAATCTCCCACTTGAACTAGAGCCAATCACCTACATGTCTAACCCCTAGACCATCAAAATGTCTAGTGTGTACATGAACACTCAAAGCCTTAGTGAAAGGATCAGCCAGGTTATCCTCCATGGGGACACGTTCTAACTCTATCTCTCCTCTAGCAATTATCTCTCTTATCAAGTGATAACGCCTCGGTACATGCTTATTTCTATTATTGGATCTCGGTTCCTTAGCTTGTGCAACTGCACCAGTATTATCACAATACAACTTTATTGGACTGCTGACACTCGGAACTACCCCTAGTTCACTTAAGAACTGTTTTATCCAGACAGCTTCTTTGGCAGTTTCTGCCGCAGCAATGTACTCAGCTTCGGTTGTTGAGTCTGCGGTAGTCTCTTATTTGGAACTATTCCAACTAACCGCCCCACCATTGAGAACGTAAACATAGCCCGACTGTGACTTGTAATCATCACAGTCGGATTAGAAACTTGCATCAGCATAGCCAGTTGCAACTAGCTCTGACTGTCCTCCGTAGACCAAGAAGCAATCTTTGGTACGTCTAAGGTACTTAAGAATGTTCTTGACAGCAATCCAGTGAGGTTCACCCGGATTCCCAGTGGTGCTAACAACGAAGGCCACATCTGGGCTTGAGCAAGTCATGTCGTACATGATGGAGCCAATTGCAGATGCATATGGTATATCTTTCATACGCCAGATATCAACTTCTGTAGAAGGACAATCCTTCTTAGACAGCTTTATCCCATGACATGCCGGTAGAGAACCTCTCTTAGAGTTCTCCATCGCAAATAGCTTTAACACCTTATCTACGTAGGTTGACTGTGAAAGCGCTAACATCCTCTTGGATCTATCCCTATGGATCTTGATCCCGAAGATGTAGCAGGCCTCACCAAGATCCTTCATCATGAAGGTCCTTGATAGTCAATCTTTAATCGACTGCATAAGAGGAATGTTGTTTTCCATAATCAACATGTCATCGACATACACAACTATGAAACAATATTTCTCCCACTGCGTTTACGATAAACCCATGGATCTTCCAAATTTCTGATGAAGTCAAACGATTTGACAGCTTCATCAAATCGGATATTCCAACTCCTAGAAGCTTGCTTTAATCCATAAATGGACCGTTTAAGCTTGCACACAAGATTAAACTTTGGCTTAGATACAATACCTTCCGATTGAGTCATAAACATCTCCTTATCAATGTTGCCATTAAGAAAGGCTGTTTTGACATCCATCTGCCAAATCTCATAATCTAGATGTGCCGCTACCGCAAGTAAGATTCGAATGGACTTGATCTTGGCAACAAGTGAGAAAGTCTCATCATAGTCAATGCCTTCGCGTTGACTATAAATTTTTGACACCAACCTAGCCTTGTAGGTTTGTACCTTACCATTTACATCAGTCTTACGTTTGTAGACCCATTTGCAACCTATGGGTTTTACCCCTTTCGGCAACTCAACCAAGTCCCAAACTTGATTGGTGTACATCGAGTCTATCTCGGATTTCATGGCTTCATGCCACTTCTCTGAGTTAACATCTAATGTTGCCTCAGTGTAAGTTCTGGGATCATCTTTATCCGGGATCTCCACGTCATCATGTTCCTCTACGAGGAAACCATAATATCTAGTGGGCGGATTGCGAATCCTAGTAGACTTACGGAGTTGTGGTTGTGCAGGTTGTACATTCTGATCGTGAAATTTTTGTGGTGCATCGATTTCATCAAAGTCCGAAGAGTCCTCAAGAGCAACACTTTCAGATGCCTCTTGGGCGGGAGTTTGAATTATGTTGTTCTCATTCAGCCCACTTGGAGTTTGTTACGAAGGCAATGCAACTCCAATTACGCTCCCACTGGCTGAAAGAGGATCACTAAGTGATAAACTTCCACCATAAGGGCTGCTGAATGCTCCCACTGATTCTTTGTCATGTTTCTTTGACAAGATATCAGTCTCTTGGTTTTCTTGTGGTTCTTGAATTTCTTCAAGTTCTATCATCTTACGACCTTGTTCCTTAAAGACATAGTCTTCTTCGAGGAACCTGGTCTGCCTAGAAACAATTATTTTTTGTTTCACAGGTAGATAGAAATAATATCCTCTCGTTTCCTTATGATATCCCACAAGGTAACCCTTTTCACATTTGGATTCCGACTTATTAGTGAGCATCTTTTTCACAATTGCAGTGCAACCCCACGTTTTGATATGTGAAAAGGTTGGCTTCTTGCCACACCATAGTTCATATGGTGTATGCTCAATCGATTTGGATGGAATCCTATTCAGAATGTAAATTGAGGTTTGTAACACGTATCCCCATAAGAATGTCGGAAGAGAGGAAAAACTCATCATGGACCTTACCATGTCTAACAAGGTTCTGCTGAATGCTCCCACTGATTCTTTGTCACGTTTCTTTGACAAGATATCAGTCTCTTGGTTATCTTGTGGTTCTTGAATTTCTTCAAGTTCTATCATCTTACGACCTTGTTCCTTAAAGACATAGTCTTCTTCGAGGAACCTGGCCTGCCTAGAAACAATTATTGTTTGTTTCACAGGTAGATAGAAATAATATCCTCTCTTTTCCTTAGGATATCCCACAAGGTAACCATTTTCACATTTGGATTCCGACTTATCAGTGAGCATCTTTTTCACAATTGCAGTGCAACCCCACGTTTTGATATGTGAAAAGGTTGGCTTCTTGCCACACCATAGTTCATATGGTGTATGCTCAATCGATTTGGATGGAATCCTATTCAGAATGTAAATTGAGGTTTGTAACGCGTATCCCCATAAGAATGTCGGAAGAGAGGAAAAACTCATCATGGACCTTACCATGTCTAACAAGGTTCGGTTCTTCCTCTCGGATACTCCGTTCATTTGTGGTGTTCCGGGAGGAGTCCATTGTGATTGGATTCAATGTAACTTTAAGTAATCCATGAACTCATGGCTGAGGTATTTACCTCCTCCATCTGATCGAAGAGTCTTTATACTCTTACCAAGTTGCTTCTCTACTTCAGCTTTGAACTCCTTGAATTTCTCAAAAGATTCGGATTTGTGTTTCATAAGATACACATATCCATATCTTGAGAAATCGTCAGTAAAAATGATGAAATAGACGAAGTAACCCCTAGCTAGAGTGGGCAATGGTCCACAGACATCACTGTGGATCAACTCTAGAACTTCTTTGGCACGAACCCATTTCCCAGAAAATGGTTTGTTGGTCATTTTGCCCTTGAGACAGGATTCACAATTTCCATAAGACTCAAAGTCGAATGGGGTTAAGTAGTCTAACTTCCTTAACCTTGCGATCTTATTCTCATTTGCATGACCAAGCCTACAATACCACAAGTAAGTTGGGTTTTCATGATTACTAAGTTTGAGTCGTTTGTTTTGTATATTAAGAATATTATGTCCACAATCCAACAAGTATAAACCATTTGATAAAGGAGCATTTCCATAAACATCACCATTAAGCGAAAAATAACAATTATTGTTTGCAAAATGGAAGGAAAAGCCTTCAATGTCTAACATAGGAATATAAATAATATTGCGAGTAATAGAAGGAAAGAAAAAACAATTATTCAGTTCAAGTCTAAAACCAGAGGGTAAGTCTAAAACATAAACGCCAACACGTTCAGCAGCAACTCTTGCTCCATTGCCAACGTGTAGGGCGACTTCACCCGGCCTAACTGCCCTGCTATGCTTGAGACCCTGCACATTAGTACAAATGTGTGAGCCACAACCGGTATCTAATACCCAGCAGTTAGTATCATTTGTGGACATGTTTATCTCAATAACAAACATACCTGTTCCAATGGCTGAGGCACCTTGTGCCTTCTTTTCAGCTGCTAGAACCTTGCAGTCCTTCTCCCAATGCCCCTTCTGCTTGCAGTAGAGACTACATCCTTGTCCACCCTCTCCTTCTTTTGAATTCCACCTTTGGGCTTAAGAAAGCCTGGCTTGGAGCCTTTCTTTGCCTTGCCCCTTCGCTTTTTCTTTCCTTTCAGAGCAGAAGAAGTAGAGGCACTCACCATGAGCACAGGTTTTTCCTTAGCAGTGGAAGACTCAAAGGTCTTTAGCATGTTGTGCAGCTCAGACATAGTCGATTCCGTCTTGTTCATATTAAAGTTTACTAAGAAACTCGAATATGAATCGGGAAGCGACTGAAGAATGGCATAAACAGCAACATTGGTGTTGGGAAATCTGTAATTTAGTTTTGATGGAAGTTCCAAAACATGTTGTAATAGGACCAGTCAGACCTGTTAGCTAACTGATGACTTAGAATCAAATTAAGATGACCAGCTGAAATGTAGAGATAGTTGATGTAAAAGATAGGTCACATATTGAGGGGGAACTCAATATGTATAGGTCAGGTCAAAGTATCAGATGACCCAGATAAGGTCAGATGATCAGAAGACTAAGCACAAATCAGAAGACAAGAAGTCAGAAGATCAGGTGAAGACAAGAAGACACTGAAGACTCAGATGAACCTGAAGACTCAGATAGACACTGAAGACTCAGATGAACCTGAAGACTCAGATAAACCTGAAGACTCAGTAACAAACCTGAAGACTCAGTATGACTGAATACGCTGAGGCTCAGAGACACCTGAAGATCAAAAGGCCTGAAGACCTATATCAGCAGAGTCTGCATATTGAGCTAAGACAATGTGCATCTGAAGACTCAACAAGGTAGACTGATCAATTACCTCATCAAGTCAGCTCACACCTGGTAACAATTTAAAAGATACACCAGACAAGACGAATCTTCTACAAAAGGAATATCAATCGTCTAACGGACAAATTTCTGAAGTGCCGCCTCGCGAAGCCAAGGAGAAAGCGACACGTGCACAAAAAGAGCTGACAATGCGGGATACGACGCTGCGGACAAAAACGGCGCTAATGATGCCTACGGCCACGCCGATAATCGGAGCACTTCACAATCATATCCTACAACCTACCTAATATAGCCCGGAATTCAAATTGCTCTCCAACGGCTCTTTGATTTCGAGGTCTATAAAATGGGATTGTTTGTCAATTGAAGACAGAAGAGACAACTAGCAAAGAACGAACACGGAGACACCGCAAAAGAAGCAAAAGCTACAACAAAATCTCCACTTAAAGAACACTATATTTGAAGATTATTCTTAGAGTGTTCATCCCATTAGTTCTTAGCAAGAAATCCTATCCACTAGCATTTTGGCTACCTAAAACACCAGGATAGATTTCCAGTTGGAACCCTCAAACATTCTTTACCCAAACGCAAGTTAGGTTAAGTTTGTTCGGGAAGATTTCGGACTAGGGATTCTAGTTTTTCGATTTCTAGATTAGGTTGAGTGTGAACTCGATAAACATCTGTAGAGTGTGAACTCAATAATCATCTCGGCCATCCTTTGAAGGATATAAGTCCCGCAGGTTAAGTTTGTAGAGTGAGAACTCGGTAAACATCTCGGCCATCCCGTGAGGGGTATAAGTCCCGCAGGTTAAGTTCGATTAAGGTTTCCCTGTGTTAAGGGAAGAGTGGACGTAAGACGGGTTTCGTCTGAACCACTATAAAAAGTCTTGTGTGCATTTACTTGCTTTCTTATTGCTTTACACTATTCACACAACTGAGTTTAAAACAGCATACATATTCTAAGTTAAGCTCAGTCTGCACCAAGCAACTGATCTGATCAGGTTGACACCTTAGTCAGCTGATTGAAAACTGACTTTAGAATCTGAATTGATAAAACTGGTTTTTCACACGGGTAAAAACTAGCTTCCGCACCATTCAGTTAAACTGACAGATATCAAGCTGATCTGCCCTTAGGCACTCAGTAAGATTGAACATCAGTCTAAACTGATACACTAGCACTCTGATCGGGTAATCTGCAGTTCACACCTGATCCGCACATAAAGTTTTGGAAGTCTATTCACCCCTCCCCCCTAGACTTCCACCCTCACAAAACCCGTTCGGGACCTACAAGTGGTATAAGAGCAGTGGTTCTACAAATCACTAGCTTTGAGTATCATCGATTCTTGAGGAAGAATCTTTGTGGTCATTTGAACAGATCTTGAAAAACCATTTTTTTTAAAACTCATTCGTTTTCAAAATCACTCAGCATGGATAATACCTCTGGCATGTATAATGATTTGCCTAAGTTTTCAATTGATGAGTATGTAGATTGGGCCATATATATGTGCAACCATCTAGGATCGATAAGCGGCAGAATGATGGAAGTCATTGAACGAGGACCCATCATTATATATCACGACAACCCAGCAGTTGGAGGAGATCCAGACTTTGCACCGGGAAGTCTTGTACGAAAAAGCCCAGCCCTGATGGATGCAAAAGAAAGAAAACTGTATACTCTAGATACAATCGCCAGGCATATAATCATGACGACGATGGATAAAGGCACAAAGGAGAAGATAAAGTATCTCAAAACCGCGAAAGCAATGTGGGATACTCTTGCTGAGATATGCGAAGGAAATGATCAGATCAAAGACAGCCGACTACAAGCTAAACTGGTTAAGTTCGAAAAGCTAAAGATGTTGCCCAACGAGACCATCAACGAGCTCGATGGGAGGATCACCATGTTAGTAAATAAACTACGAGAACTTGGTAGAGAGATGTCAGACAAAGATATCAACTACAAGATCCTAAGATCTCTCACCAAGAAATGGGACATGAAAGTCACGATAATCAAGGATGGCCAAGACATTTCAAAGATGAAGCCGAGTAGCTTGTTCCTAAGCCTTAAAGCTCACGAGTTTGATTTAATCGAAAGAGGACAAGCAGATGAAGACGAGACGCCTGCTGAAGCCTCAACGTCTAAATCAGTTGCATGTAAAGCAACCAACAACAGATCGAAGGCCACTGAACCTGTTGGAAACATAATGAGTCAAGCAGAACAGATCGCTCTGCTTACCAGGAAACTTGAAAGAACAAATACTCAGCTTGGTAAGTATCGGAGATTCTACAGTGACTATCAAGACTACAGATCACTAGAAAGAACCATATCTGATGATCGAAGAGATCACAGAGAAGAAAAGAAAAGAGATGATCTGACAGATGAGAGAAGAGATAACAGATCTCGATGAAGGAGTTGATTACCATCGAAAGGGAAGTCACCTGACAGATCCTAAAGACGGAGTTACTCACCTGGCAGAGGAAGTTCCGTAGATCGAGGATCATGCTTCAACTGCGAGAAAACCAGTCACTACAAAGACCGACGCCCTAAACGACTCAGAGAAAAGAGAAAGAAAAGAAGCGAAGAGAACAAAGAGATAGGAAAGCCTCGGTCACGTTAATATCCGGAATTGATGATTCCTACGCCGAGGACTCTGGTTACTCATCTGTAGAAGACTTCTGTCTGATAAGCAGTGCTATTGACTTCCACGAGCATGAAGATCTGATATTCTCTTCAGATGACGATGAAGTCTGCCTAATGGCCAAGGAGGGAGACCAATCTGAGGTAACCTCCAAACCTTCTGCTTTTTCAATTTCCACACCTGCTATCATTAGCACACCTGCTGGAGAGATTGACTTGCAGCTCTACTCTGAGCAATTGCTTGATGATCTCTACGATCAAATGAGACACTTATACAATAGTGGAAGTGAAAATGACAAGCTAAGGATCAAATAATCGGCATTAAAAGAGAATTTGTCGATAAAGTTTCGCTAAACCGAAATCATTTGAAATTTCCGAAGGTAACTGAGGAACTTAACATTCTGATCAGGAGAAGCAGATCAAAGATCAGCTAGCAATCAACAAACAGCAAACTGATGATTTCAAAATCCTTCAAGCTAAATTTGATGAGCTATTCCGACTACATGAGAGTCTAAAATCTATTGAGGATAGTTTGCGCAAGAAAATAGAAGTTTTCACGAAGTCATAAAAAACCGTTCAAGATATGAACACCTATTTTCGAACGCCGACTAACAAGAAGGGAATTGGGTATGAGAACCCTTCTACATCCTCTTGACCCGTTTGATTCACTTGAAGAAGGGTGTAATCAAACGAGTCTCTGAAAAGATACACTAAAAGCTAAACTTGTATCTGATAAGGGAAAAAGACATGCTGAGCAAGTAAGGCAGGTGTCTAATCAGAAAGGGAACATAAATGGACCCCAACTGATAAAGCATCAGCCGAGGAATCAACAGAAGAACCCAGTTCTTCTGAAGAAACCTCAACCTGATCAGCAGATTAGATATAAAAAGAGACAACCTGTAAGAAGGAAATCTAATCTGAGACCCAATCAAGGTCAGCTGCCTAATAAGCAAGCTATAGGTAAACTGCAAAGACCACCCATGCCAAAAAGATATGAATCTTTTGATGGTAGCTGTTGGGAGATGAATTTAATAAAGATATGATTTTGATTAGATCCCAAAACCCCTGAGTATGACATGTTCAGAATAATCTTGATAGTTGAGTCAGGATTCAGTTTTAGAGTATTCAGGATGTTATCTGCAAAATGTATAGTCAGCAGATATAGATCAGGTTAGGATCTGAAGATTCTGAAGAACTCAGTAAGTTTCTGAAGAAACCGAAGTTTCAAGATGAAATCGAAGTTTCAAGTTTCGATGATGAAACGAAGAAATCAAGACTCGATGAAATCGAGATATCAAGACTCAAGATGAAATCGAGATATCAAGACTCGAAGATGAAATCAAGAATCAAGACTCAACACGAAGACTCGAAGATATCGGGCCAAGACATCTCAGAAGACTCAAGACTCAAGACCTCAAGACTCAAGACTCAAGACTCGAAGACCCTCAAGACTCGAAGACTCAAGACTCGAAGACCCAAGACACGTAAGATCAAGATCAAGAATCAAGATCAAGAATATCAAGGCGCAATGAGTTACCGAAGACTCAAGAGAATGCATGAATGCTCAAGATAAACCCAATGTTCCGAGGCATCGAACATATCTATCGAAGGATGCAATCGAGAAGATCGCGATTCCTTAGAAAAATAGATATTTCTCAAGACATTCAAATGCAGACAAAAGGAACTAAGACAAAGTGTTGTTAAGGTTATATCACTCAGAGATTGTAACCAAAAGAGCCGTTGAAGTTGTCTACCTTTAACTGGAGACAAAAGTCAAAAAGAAGAAGACAACATCGCACCATATCGATTAATCGACAAAGGATGTGTCATTTGAAAAAAGATGTCAGAAGTACAAAGTTCCAGACTGCAAAAAGTGAAGACCGGCTACATGAAAGGCTATTGCCTAAAACGTGTTAGGGAGTGTCAAACCCTAAATATAGTCGTTTCTCACACACCATAAGAGGAAACTCTCGGAGCTATCTCTCCAACGGATAGTTTTCAAAGAGTGACCTTGGTGTATGCCTATAAATACTTGTGACCTTCTACATTGAAAGGTTACGGGAAATTTGTAAGCAACTCAAGAGCTCAAACTTATTATTGCAAGTTGAAGCACTCGAAAACCCAAGAATTTCCCAAGTGCTTTATATTGAAGAGAGCTCATTAAACTAAGCCTAGCTTGATAAGATATATCCAAAACTTAGTCGAGATATCCTAGCCTTTGCATTGTTCTTTATTGTAAAGGATATCTCATTCTAGTTGGAAACCAACCAAGAAACCCCAAACCCTTTAGAAGGTAGTTCGAGTGTGATTGTTGGTGAGATTGGAGTTGTAAAGAGTGAGTAAACTACATCGAGGTAGTCAGAAAGCTCTAGAGGAGAAGTTAGTAAGCTACTTGTGGTAGTCTGAAAGCTTGTGTGAGTTGAGTAAGTAAACTACAGAGGTAGTCAGAAAGCTCAAGGTCGGGTTGAGTAAGTAAACTACATAGGTAGTCAGAAAACTCAGGGCCGAGTTGAGTTAGTAAACTACAGAGGTAGTCAGAAAGCTCAAGGAAGTGATTAGTGAATTTCTCTAAAGAGATCAGAGAGAGTGGACGTAGGAGCTAGAGTCTCTGAACCACTATAAATTGCTGTGTTCTTTGCTTTGCTTTTTTTGCTTTTAAGCAATTTGCATATATTAAAAAAGCATATTTTCATCGACATTTCGGTTGGAATCAATCCTTTGAAGTTGCATATAATTGAATCAAACCTAATCACTATTCCATTAAAGGAAGGTTTTCATCAAAAGCTTAAACGCAGTATAAACTAAGGGCCAACCATTCCCACATCGAAAGTAGCTAGAACAGATAGTTACCAAACCGAACTTACTCTTCCGATGGTTCAAGAAGTTAGTTATCGATCCAAGCAACTCGGGATCTCTGGCTTCGAGGACTCGGTTGGGATTATCTCGAGGTTTTAAAGCGGCTTCAGATAACTATGTCTCAAGAGACTTTGACTCGGGCGATTTGTGCTTTCGGGACCAAATCATCAGGACAACGACCCAAAGCCGACCTCGATGAAGAAAAAAGTTTTTAAACACTGAACACGTGTATTCCCCCCATACACGTGTAAGACTCGTTTGCACCGGGACCAACAAGTGGTATCAGAGCAGTGGTTCAACTTGACCACCTGCTTTGTTGACCTAAGTTTTATTTTCTAAAAATACTTGTGGTCTATCTGAACTGATCTTATTTGCTGAATTCTTAAAAGACTCAGATAAAATGTCTTCTAAGAAACTTCCCATGTTCTCAGTGGAGAACTATGATTTATGGAGATTGAGAATGCAGGCTCACTTTGTATTCTAAACATGAGCGAATGTGGAGAGTGGTCTCTGAAGGGCCATTCCAATTTCTTTGTGGTGAATCCCGGAGGAGCAGAAAATGAGAGAAACGATCCTAGAAAGCGAATTTCCTAAGTCGATGACCAGTGACTCTGAGGAGAGGAAGTTAGTCAATCTAGACTATATTGCTAAAGACACACTATACAAATCTTATTGATGATGGTGTGATGGGAATGATCTCTCAACGCAATCTCGCAAAAAAAGAAATTTGGGATACACTAGTCAGAATGTGCCAAGGCACAGATCAAATCAAGGAAAACAAACTTTCAGTTGCAATTGGAAAGTTTGATAGTTTTGAAATGGATGAAGGTGAATCTATAGACAAATTGGAAGTCGGATTCACTAGTATTATGAATGATCTAAATGCACTTGGAAAGAAATATCCACAAAGAGAAGTTGCATTGAAAATTCTTAGAGGTCTTTCTAAAAAGTGGGATATACATGCAGTGGTGATTGAAAACACCAAAAACATTAATTCAATGCCATATCAACAAGTCTTCTCTGAGCTGAAGGCCTATGAGTTCGTAATTGATAAGAAATCTAAAAAGGCTGACAGCAAAGATGATTCACATCTAGTAAAAATGTGGCTTTTTAAGCCAAAGATAAAACCTGTAAAACTAGAGAGTCTGAGAACTCCCTTGCTAAAAATCAGGATGAGCTTGAGGATAAGCTAGTACTGATGGCAAGGAGGTTTGAAAGACTTAATAGTCGATATGGAAAATACAAAAACTATTACAGGAATCACAGGTACCAGAAGAAACCTGAGGACAGATCAACTGAGAAGAAGAAGGACCTGAAAGCTGAGGGATCTTCATCCAAAAGGAAGGACTCCAAGTCCAAAGAAGAAAGTGACCAGGATTATGATGCCAACAGATGCTATAATTGCCAAAAGAAAGGTCACTTCCAGTATGATTGTCCAGATCTGAGTGCTAAGGAGAGAAGAGAAAGGCAAGCTAAAAGAGACAAGAAGTTCTCTAGCAAAAAGGCCATGGTTGCCGAAGAAGAACATTCTGAGGAGGGATCTAGCTCTTCAGATGAAATATTCTCAGACAGTGAAAGTGATGACATATGTCTGATGGCCATTGAGGAGGAGGAAAACAAGGGCACTGAGCTAATTAAAGATCACATAACACTGATGAGCAGAGATGAAAAAGCCCCTGATGTATGGTATCTTGACAGTGGATGCTCAAGACATATGACAGGATTCAAGAAGATACTTAGTGACTATGTTGAACAAAGAGGCCCTCAGATCACTTTTGGAGATAACTCCAAGGGACAGACTAAAGGATATGGAACTTTGGAAATCGACTCAGTTCATATCCATGGTGTTTCATATGTATCTGGATTGAAGCATAACTTGCTTTCAATAAGCCAATTCTGTGATAAAGGTTTTAATGTTGAGTTCTCTAAGAACTTATGTTATGTGAAAGATGATATCTCACAGAAAGTATTACTGACTGGTACTAGAAAAGGAAATGTGTATCTTGCTGACTGGAGTTCAACTCCTAAAGATATATGTTTGGTTGCTAAAAGTTCCACAAATACCAGTTGGTTATGGCATAAAAGAATGAATCACCTGAATTTCAAAACCCTGAATAAGCTTGCAAGATTAGCTCTTGTGAGAGGGTTGCCTAATGAAGTATTCAGTAAGGAACATATTTGTGATGCGTGCCAAAAAGGAAAACAAATTAGAGCATCATTTAAAAGTAAAGTAGATGTTTCTACTGAAAGAATACTTCAGTTACTGCATATGGATCTTTTTGGTCCTATAACACCAGTGAACACTAATGTAGAAAATACACATTGGTAGTAGTTGATGACTACTCAAGATATACTTGGGTCATAATCTTACTCAGTAAGAAAGAGACTCAGATAAAGCTGCCAGAATTACTGAAAAGGCTCAGTATTGAGAAAAATCTGAGTGTGGTCAAAATCAGATCTGACAAGGGAACTGAATTTATAAATCATATCATTTCTGATTATTGTGCCGCAAATGGAATTACTCATGAAACATCAGCTGCAAGGACCCCTCAACAAAATGGTGTTGCTGAAAGAAGGAACAGGACTCTAAAAGAAGCTGCAAGGACAATGATAGCTGAGGCTGATATTCCTAAAAGATTTTGGGCTGAAGCTGTCAACACTGCATGCTATTCTCAGAACAGATCCATGCTGACCAAGAGTCAAGGCAAAACACCCTATGAGCTTTGGAATGAAAGGAAGCCTCTTGTTTCTTTCTTTCGTGTGTTTGGTTGCAAGTGTTTCATACACAATAATGGTAATGATCAGTTGAAAATATTTGATAGTAAAGCTGATGAAGGAATATTCTTAGGATATTATGAAGTCAGTAAAGCTTTCAGAGTTTACAACTGTAGGACTCTTATTGTGGAGGAAACACCTCATGTTGTTTTTGATGAATCTACTTGTGTTCAGAAGAAACAGGAACATGATGCAGAAGAACTGACTAAGAGAATCACCAGATTAAGCCTGAAAAAGAATGACAAATCATCCACTGAACCTGAAAAGAAGAAGTCAGTCACATTCTATGATTGGAGTGACCCAGACTCAGATAAAGAAGTTCAGGATGATACTCAGGATGGTGAGACTCAGGAAAGCCAACACACCAAAGGTGACCAATCTGAACAGACACCAGTTCAGACTCAGGTATCTGATGCCAATGAAGATGTGGTCACAGCTGAGGCAAATTCTGAATCTATCAACCAAAGGGGAACAAATGTCTCTGACAATGTTCTGAATAGAATTTCCCCTGAGGAAGATGATTCCCTTTCTCCTTTTCTGTTGTTCCCTGAGTTTACTGAATTAACTGAACCTAACATTTCAAATGTTGAGGATACTATTGAAGGGGGAACATCTAGAAGAAGATGGTTAGATAGTCATCCTACAAGTCAGATTGTGGGTGATCTAACTGAAGGTGTCAAAACAAGAAGGTTCCATGGTGAGAGTGCACTATTCTGCTGCTTCCTATCAAAGAAATAGCCTACTGAGATTGGTGAAGCTCTACAAGATTCTCATTGGATTACTGCTATGCAAGATGAGCTGAATCAATTCTCAAGAAATGAAGTATGTGAGCTAGTAGATAGACCTGAAAGGCACAATGTCATTGGAACCAAGTGGGTATTCAAGAATAAAAGAGATGAAAACAACAACATTCTAAGAAACAAGACAAGGCTAGTTGCACAAGGTTATTACCAAGAAGAAGGCTTGGATTATGATGAAACCTTTGCACCAGTTGCAAGACTAGAAGCCATCAGATTGTTTCTTGCATATGCTGCCTAGATGAAATTCACAGTCTATCAAATGGATGTGAAAAGTGCATTTCTGAACGGTGTGCTTAAAGAAGAGGTTTATGTAGAGCAACCTCCTGGTTTCAAACAGAATGACCAAGTTTATAGGCTCAGAAAAGCCTTGTATGGTCTTAAGCAAGCACCCAGAGCATGGTATGATACTCTTTCTCAGTTTCTTACTAACCATGGTTTTATCAAAGGAACTGTTGATAGAACTCTGTTCAGGATAGAAGATGGGGAAGATATCTTACTGGTTCAGATATATGTTGATGATATCATTTTTTGATCTCCAAACCATCAGCTGTGTGAAAAGTTTTCAACACTGATGAAAGGCAAGTTTGAGATGTCAATGATGGGAGAGATGAATTTCTTTCTAGGTCTTCAAGTGAAACAATCAAAGGAAGAAATCTTCATCAACCAGGCAAAGTACACCAGAGATCTGATTGCCAAGTATGGTGTACAGAATTGCAATGCATTTAGAATTCCTTTGAATACTAACTACAAGATGGATCCTGATTCTGAAGGCAAATCAGTAAGTCATACTGATTATAGAGGAATCATTGGATCATTGCTCTATCTCACAACAAGTAGGCGATATAACATAACATTTGTTGGGATATGTGCAAGATACCAAGCTAATCCTAAAAGGCTAGTCACATGGAGGTCGCCAAAAAGATCTTAAAGTATCTTAAGGGCACGATGAATAGAGGATTATGGTATCCGGTGATGATAACCTTGAATTAACCGGTTACTCGTGATCGATTATGAAGGTTGCGAGAATTGTGAAGTCCACTGAGGAACTTGTCAATTTCTAGGAAGTAAGTCGATATCCCGGTTTTCAAAGAAAGACCTCAAGAGCAACCAAGAGATATCAAGTTGAATACATGGTCTGCGAGGAAGCTGCGCCGTACGCATTCTTTCGCTCGAGACAACAATTAAGGGATTATAAAGTTGTAGCCAATGAAGTACCAATATTTTGTGACAATAATAGTGCCATTGCTATTTCACAAAATCCGTTATTGCACACCGATTCAAGCATGTGGATATCGAGACATCACTTCATCGAGATCATGTCGAGAAAAAGGACATAAGGATGGAAAAAATTCATCTCGATAGCAGAGAGTCGATATCTTGACTAAACCTTTCATTTGAATCAAGATTTCAGGAACTATAAGTTGAATTAGGGATGTTGGATCCAGGTGTATAGAGTAAAATCTGAAAAATTGAAGGTTTTCAGATGCATGAAGTTTTCTCAGAATTCTACTGAGAAGCTCAGGATAAAATGGAAATACTAAACCGAGTCTCGAAACTTCGATTCATCAAGGTCAAGATTAGAAGATAGCATCTTGAACCTATTCAAGATTTCAAAGATCATCTTGACATTTTATCAAGGTCAATACTCAGTAAGACTGATAGAGGGAAATTAGTCTGAAGAAGTAATGACTCATGCTACTCATTTATTGCTTAACTGAAACTCAGTAATCATTTGCAATAAATACATAACACCTGAGGAATGTTTTTTTTGGGCGGGATCTTTGAAATTCCTAAAGAAGGTCAACAGTCATTAAATGCTCTGTTACATTTAATCTCCAATGAAGTTAAAATGACGGCTTACTTTTCAGGGATCGACCTTTCGCATACCCGATTAATCGTGGATTAATCTTAACCGTTGCTTTTCACCTAACCAACGCAAATTCCCATGATCTCGAGCTATTTAATCCTTTAAAGCCATTCAAGCCAAACTTTATCAAACCCTTCGTTCCCAAAAACCTCTGCAGATAAATTCCTTTGCCCAGAAAACCCAAACCCTAAATCTTCAAATCTTCATATCTAAAATGGCCCCAACCATTTTCGAAAGATTAGCAGAGACAAATAAGCCATGGTACGAATACGTGGTGTCTCTGGAGAGCACGTTAAATGCCAAGTACGAAGAAGAAGCGCTCCACTTAATCAGATTGGCAGAACTGACGAACCTCGTCGCAAATCGACCAGAGGCGGAGTATACCCGTGAGGTAATAGAGTTTGTTGCAAATATGGAAATCGATGAGGAAGATTGTATAGAATCTAAAATTTCCGTTTTGCATCTCGAACAATCGATGAAATATGTGGATTTTGTTCGAGAGCTCTATATAGTCCCTAAGCATTTGAACGACGTATTTGAGTTGTGCGATAGGGGAGATGATCCCTCATTGTATATGTTGGGACGGGAGCAGGAGTATCTTGACAAGGTTGCCGAGAAACCTGTTAAGTTTGAGGCAACTCTGCACAAACGGCATCTACAGCCGAAATACAGAGTATTGATGGATATTGTGGGAAAGTGCATAATGAGTCGATCTGGAAGCTTCGAGCAGATCAACACTCCCAAACTCCGACTGATGGCAGCTATTGAGGACTCACCCACCAAGGATTCAAGGTGGTGATTGAGCAAGCCAAGGTCATAAAAAGGGAGGATGATGGGGCAATATCTATCAAAGGCAGAATCCTCCACGCCACCAAAATTGCATTCATTCTGGAGATGTGCCGAGAGGAGGAGGATATCTTTGCCAACTCTACCCCATTCCCTAAGTCCAAAATTATGTTCAAGCCGATTGCTGCGAAGAGGACTTTCGAGGGAAAGAAAGAGAAGAAAGTGGAATCACCGGTTGCGGCTGAAAAGGAAACCCAACAAGCCAGGGGGAAGGTGTTGTTGGAAGCCAAGAAGGAGCAGGGTGAGAAATTGAAGAAGCAGAAAACCCTTGCTCCAAAACGCAAAAGAATGGTGGTTCTCACCGATGAAGATGAGGAAAGTGAGACTAAGGAGATTCAGCCTGAGAGCCAAACTGCTCAGAAATCGCCATTACATGTTTTGGCTCAGGCTATCTCAAAGGCACAGGATCAAACTGAGGAGCAAGTCTTCTCTGAGGTTCTTGAGACTTCACTGAGCTCAGACAAATTTTCTCAGGAAATTTTCCAAGGACCTCAGACCTCAGAGAAAGTTCAGATTCCCTCTGAGGATATGCCGGCTCAGACCACAGAAGATGCTCAGATTCCTACTGAGGATATGCCCACTCAGTTCTCAGAGCAAGCAGATATTCCCACTGAGGAGGCGCCAGCTCAGACCTCAGAACCAAGTAATATCCAGACTGAGGAACTGCCTGTCCAAACCTCAGAAGCTGCTGAGCCTCAGGAGCCGATGAACTTTGAAGAGCTCCTGAGTGAGCTGTTGATTGACCCTTCCACTGAACCTGAGAGCTCGATGCTCAAGAAAGGAGAAGCTGAAGAGACCGAATGGCGAAGCAAGGGGGAACGGTTCATTCTTGACCGCTACCCTGAGCTGAGCTCATTCCCTGACCTCCAAGACATCTTCTTCAGATTGAGGTCAACGGTCTACGTCCTCAACCAGACTCTTCCAGAGATTCTTAATATTGCTTCATTCAGAGGGGAAGACTGGTGGAACGAGGAGACATCGTTTCTCACTGAATTCTCAGGGTTCAGAAAAACTAAGTTCGGATGAAAATCTCAGATTTTGATGAGCTTGTGAAGAGGAAGGTGGCTGAGAGAAATGCTGAAGTTGGTGCCCCGAGCTCCATTGACAAATCTCAGGATGGGGACCAACAAGGGGATGATGAGAGTCAATCTCAGAAGGAGAAAGACTCAACTGATGCTGATCAGGCTGCTGTCGAACATCCTCAGACTGAAGTTAGCCTTCAGGTAACTTTTGGCACAATTAATAATTATGCCAGGTTTACTGAAGTTCCTACCTTTAAATCTGTAATGTATGATATGCAGACTGAGGCTCAGGTGGACACCCAAGCTCAGGGTGAAGCCCCAGTTTAAACTGAAGCTCAGGTTCAGACTGAGACTCAGGATGAACAGCCAACTCAGGAGGCACAACAGATTAGTAATGCTCCTGAGATTGATCTCACCCCGGTGATGGAGAAATTGGAGAAGGTTGAGCCAATACTGAACAAAATTGCTCAGATGGAGGAAGTTTGGCCAACCAATCTCAGAAGTTTGAAGGATTGAGTACTTCTTTAGAACTGGTGCTGCTTCAGAGCTCTATGACAGAAAAGCTGACCTCCATGGAAGCAAAGCTAGAAAACAAGATGGAGGGGGTCAAGACCGAGCTTAATGAAGAGCTGAAGCAAAAGCATCAGGAGCAGACACAAATTCTTGAAGCAAAGTTGGTTGAGAGGAATGATATGCTAGTGAAGAACGCTGTTGAGGAAATGAGCTCAATGCTCATGGCCAAGATGACAGACATGTTCAAGGAAGCTCTCTCAAGCCAATTTGCACATTTGTCTGAAGAATTCTCTGTGGCGAAGAACCACCTTAGGCGGCTCGAGGAGGAGCAAGATCAGATGGCAGGGGAGGTGCGGAGTGTCAGCAAAGAGCAATATCACATGGACACAACACTCTCCAGGCTTCTGCCAGAGTATGGTTCCAAGAAGGGGGAAAGACCTGGAGCTGATCTCAGGGAATTATTGGAACATACTCTGAAGGGCAAGGTTGTTAAAAATGCTGAAAAGAAGATACTTGCCGAAGCCATGAAGGAGATTGAAGCCACTGAGAAGCTTAAGTTCAAAGAGGTGGAGAAGCCAGTCTACACTCAGGTTTCAGAGGAAACAATGCAGGAAGTTGCTATGGAGAAACTGAGTGGTAGAGGAAGGATTGGAACAAGCCAGGCCGGTGCTGAATTGCCCATCAAGAGGAAGACCGTGGTGATGGAAGAGCCTGAGGGCAAAAGAGCAAAGGCTTCTAAGCCAGTTCAGAGGAAGCTGATATTGGGTACTAAAGATTCTGAGTCTGAACCCAAGAAGAAAGTCTTCAACACTAGAAGCACTCTGAAAACACTCCAGATTGAACAAGCGAAGAAAGCTGCTGCTTCTGTTTCTGGTGTACCAGTGATCAGAAAGAAGGCTGAAGAAGAGCAGAAAAGAAGGAGTGGGTTCAAAAGGTTCGCAAGCAAAAGGAGAGGGAGCATAAAAGCACAGAAATGGCCGCACGTTGACAAATGGATGCCAGTCCATCTCAACGATGCGTGGGAAGAAATCAAGAGAACCTTCTGGTTCTACTATGATGTGCTCAGAGAATGGAGAGGGGAGAGCTCAGATCCGAATGAGGCTTTCATCGATTATCTCCTGACCTTCTATCCAAAATATCTCCAAGGATGGATAAATCTAGCGGATGAAGGAAATGTGCAGATAACCGCCCATGGTCCATATGTGTACCCTCCTCCCAGGCTGGAGAATGGCTGTGTCAATGAGAAAGCCATTTCTCAGGAAATATCTCAGTACGCCACTCAGTTAGGTCTGATAGGAAACAATTCGGATATCATCAAAGAAAGAGATGCACTGAAGAAGAGATATTATGGAATGTTCAACCTAGAAGTCCCTGCTGATGAGGTGGAAGAGCAGAGCTGAAGAATTGAACTGAAGAGCTGAACTGAAGAACAGAATGAAGACTCAGAAGATGAAGACTCGGAAGATTCATGTAATCTTTTATTTTTTTGCCTTTTTGATTTTGTTTGATAAGATTCATTGTAACCTGTAACAGTCTACCTATCATCAATGAAATTTTATCATTTATGCTCAAAAGATAATATCTCATTATCTTATTTACATGTCTTTTAAATTTTGATATGCCTGAATGATTGTCTCTGAGATTAATTGATTGAGAAATTAAGTATTTGGTGATGAATCCTTTGAGAGATTCATTACTGAAGAAATTGCTGTGAGATTCTCTGTATGGAAATTATTGGGAGATTAATTGTTAAGAGACTCATTATTTATGGGAAATTGTTGAAAATAAAACCAATCTTGTAATAGGATAAACTGAAACCTGAGTATAGGTTAAGTATGTTTGTAACAAGATAGGTTTTGGCATCATAAAAAATGAGGAAATTGTTGGGAGATGAATTTAATAAAGATATGATTTTGATTAGATCCCAAAACCCCTGAGTATGACATGTTCAGAATAATCTTGATAGTTGAGTCAGGATTCAGTTTTAGAGTATTCAGGATGTTATCTGCAAAATGTATAGTCAGCAGATATATATCAGGTTAGGATCTGAAGATTCTGAAGAACTCAGTAAGTTTCTGAAGAAACCGAAGTTTTAGTATGAAACTGAAGTTTCTGAAGTTTCAGATGAAACGAAGAAATCAAGACTCAAGATGAAATCGAGATATCAAGACTCAAGATGAAATCGAGATATCAAGACTCAAGATGAAATCAAGAATCAAGACTCAAAGACGAAGACTCAAGATATCGGGCCAAGACATCCAGAAGACTCGTAAGACTCAAGACTCGAAGACCCTCAAGACTCAAGACTCGTAAGACTCAAGACCCCAAGACTCGAAGACTCAAGACTCGTAAGACCCTCAAGACTCAAGACACGTAAGATAAGTAAGATCAAGAATCAAGATCAAGAATATCAAGGCACAAAAAGAATTATCAAGACTCAAGAATGCATCAATGCTCAAAGATAAAACTCGAATGTTCCGAGGCACTGAACATATCTATCTGAAGGATGCAATACTGAGAAGATCGCGATTCCTTAGAAAAATAGATATTGCTCAAGACATTCAAATGCAGACAAAAGGAACTAAGACAAAGTGTTGTTAAGGTTATATCACTCAGAGATTGTAACCAAAAGAGCCGTTGAAGTTGTCTACCTTTAACTGGAGACAAAAGTCAAAAAGAAGAAGACAACATCGCACCATATCGATAATCGACAAAGGATGTGTCATTTGAAAAAGATGTCAGAAGTACAAAGTTCCAGACTGCAAAAAGTGAAGACCGGCTACATGAAAGGCTATTGCCTAAAACGTGTTAGGGAGTGTCAAACCCTAAATATAACCGTTTCTCACACACCATAAGAGGAAACTCTCGGAGCTATCTCTCCAACGGATAGTTTTCAAAGAGTGACCTTGGTGTATGCCTATAAATACTTGTGACCTTCTACATTGAAAGGTTACGGGAAATTTGTAAGCAACTCAAGAGCTCAAACTTATTATTGCAAGTTGAAGCACTCGAAAACCCAAGAATTTCCCAAGTGCTTTATATTGAAGAGAGCTCATTAAACTAAGCCTAGCTTGATAAGATATATCCAAAGCTTAGTCGAGATATCCTAACCTTTTCATTGTTCTTTATTGTAAAGGATATCTCATTCTAGTTGGAAACCAACCAAGAAACCCCAAACCCTTTAGAAGGTAGTTTGAGTGTGATTGTTGGTGAGATTGGAGTTGTAAAGAGTGAGTAAACTACATTGAGGTAGTCAGAAAGCTCTAGAGGAGATGTTAGTAAGCTACTTGTGGTAGTTTGAAAGCTTGTCTGAGTTGAGTAAGTAAACTACAGAGGTAGTCAGAAAGCTCAAGGTCGGGTTGAGTAAGTAAATTACAGAGGTAGTCAGAAAACTCAGGGCCGAGTTGAGTTAGTAAACTACAGAGGTAGTCAGAAAGCTCAAGGAAGTGATTAGTGAATTTCTCTAAAGAGATCAGAGAGAGTGGACGTAGGAGCTTGAGTCTCTGAACCACTATAAATTGCTGTGTTCTTTGCTTTCTGTTTTGCTTTGCTTAACTGTTGCATATATTCTGAAAGCATATTTTCACTGACATTTCAGTTGGAATCAATCCACTGAAGTTGCATATAATTGAATCACAGCCTAATCACTATTCCATTAAAGGAAGGTTTTCAGCAAAAGCTTAAAACGAGTATAAACTAAGGGCCAACCATTCCGCACATCTGAGTAGCTAGAACAGATAGTTACCAAACTGAACTTACTCTTCTGAGGGTTCAGTAAGTTAGTTATCCGATCCAAGCAACTCAGGATCTCTGAAAACTCAGGACTCAGTTGGGATTATCTGAGGTTTCTGAAAGCAGCTCAGGATCACTATCTCAGTAGACTTTGACTCAGAGCGATTTGTGCATCTCAGGACCAAATCATCAGGACAACCTGACCCAAGCTGACCTCAGTAAGAAAAAGTTTTAAAAACACTGAACACGTGTATTCCCCCCCATACACGTGTAAGACTCGTTTGCACCGGGACCAACAGTAGCAGTCGTACCTACCCTTATAACCAGATATCTAGGGCTACTGCACCTGAGCCACACTGGATTAAAAGAAGACAAAATATAAAAAAAAATCCCAAGTCTTCTAAGTCATCCAATGCTCATACGAATAATCATACTAATCAGAAAGCATATAAAGAAATGTATGGTTATGTTGATATGTATGGGAGACAAATTAGACCTTCTAATCTATCTGATTTTCATAGAAGTGCTCTGTTTGTGTGGATCCCTAAATCCACCACTAACCCCCTAGTACCCAATTCCAAAGGGGTACCTAAAGCCTGATTTGATTGCAGGTTCGCGTGGGACTGGCCAACAAAGGAGGTGTACAAGTAACTATCTGGTACATCGATAGTGGATGCTCAAGGCACATGACTGGAAGAAAACATCTCCTTAGCTCTTACAAAGAACAAGAAGGCCCACGTGTACTCTTCGGTGATGATAACTTTGGTTTTACCAAAGGATTTGGAACCTTAGAGAATGATGATGTACAAGTAACTGGAGTCTCGTATGTCGAAGGATTAAAGCACAATCTACTATCAGTATCACAATTCTACGACAACAGATTCAGCGTTGAGTTCTCGAGCGACAAGTGTACGATAAGGAATCGAGCCACTCAACAAACCTTGCTAACTGGTTCAAGGAAAGGCACAATCTACACAGCAGATTGGAACAGTTGCCCAAAGAATACATGCTTAATTGTTAAGAGCTCCAAAAGTAGCAGTTGGCTCTGGCACAAAAGATTGAGTCATCTGAACTTCAAGACTCTTAACAAGATAGCTAGGATGTCTTTGGTTGAGGGACTTCCGAATGAGATATTCTCCAAAGATCAGACATGTGCCGCATGTCAGAAGGGAAAACAAGTTAAAGCCTCATTCAAGGGAATACCTGGACCAGCATCCAGTAGAGTACTGCAACTGCTCCATATGGATCTATTCGGACCAGTTACACCAGTCAGTCTCAGTGGACGCAAATATACTCTAGTAATCGTGGATGATTATTCCAAGTTTACTTGGGTTGTATTCTTATACAAGAAGAACGAGACAACGACAAAGATACCCGAGCTGCTCAAGAAGCTACAAAATGAGAAGGGTGTCAGCATAGTAAAAATCAGATCAGATAAAGGTATAGAGTTCCTGAATTCCTTTACTACTGATTTTTGCACTGAGTTTGGTATACAGCATGAAACATCAGCTACAAGAACGCCACAACAAAATGGAGTTGCAGAACGGAGAAACAGAACTCTCAAGAAAGCTGCTCGCATTATGTTAGCTGAACATGCCACACCAAGCCATTTATGGGCAGAAGCAATCAACACTGCATGCCATACTCAGAACAGATGTTCTCTGACTAATACTCACTTCAAAACACCTTATGAACTATGGAAGGGCATAAAACCTCGTGTTTCATACTTCCATGTTTTTGGGTGCAAGTGTTTCATACACAACAATGGGAAAAGTCAGTTGAAGACTTTTGAGGCCAAGTCAGATGAGGGTATATTCTTAGGATATTCCTCATCCAGCAAGGCTTTCAGAGTTTACAACAAATGAACCCTAGTTGTGGAAGAAACACCCCATGTGGTCTTTGATGAGACATCTTCTGAACAAGAGAAAGCTGCCTCAGAACAAGTCGTACCAGATCAACCGCTACCCGCAGAAAATGGATCAGCTAAGCATCAAGGAGAAAGAACCTAAACACGTAACAGTGTACATCCCAGAACTTGATCTTGCTGATTCAACAGGTCAATCGATCCAAAGGTACGCATAATCGATTGAAGAAGAAGTCATTATAAATGAGATAAAGTATCAATCGAACCATCCGGGTTCGTGGGGAACTCTGAAGTTCCTACGAATAACATCATCAAAGACATGATGAGTCCAACATCACCGAGACATGTTCTTATCAAGTGGATCATAATTCCTCACCACTCCCAATCACTAGTAATGAACTACTATCGATATGGATGATGTTCTCCAAACAGCACGCACATCGCCACGAAGGACTCGGATTACCCGTCATCCAACCGATCGATTATCGGAGACCCATCCGATAGAGTCAAAACTAGACATCAGTTGGTGAAAGTGCCATGCCATCTTTGTTGTTATCTATCTTTGAAGGAACCAACTACGAGAAAAAGCTCTACAAGACGCAAGTCGATTCTAGCCATGCATGCGCAGGAGGAGTTGGAACAAATTTGAGAGGAATCAAGTTTGGAAATTGGTGGACGGACCAACTCATCAAGACGTAATTGGCACGAAGTGTGTATTCAAGAACAAGAGATGAGAAAAATGTCATAACCGGGAATAAGGCAAGACTTGTTGCTAAGGGGTATTCACAATCGGCGGATTGATTATGATGAGACCTTTGCAGACCGTCGCTCGCCTAGAAAGCCATTCATTTCAAGCGGCATATTTCGCCTACGAGAGGGTTCATTTGTGTATCGATGGATGTAAAGAGTGCATTCTTAAATGGGGTACTAGCAGAGGAAGTTTATGTTTAACAACCTCCGGGCTAAAAAAAAAAGGCAACCAAGTGTACCATTTAAGGAAAGCTCTTTACGGCCTGAAACAAGCTCCTCGGGCTTGGTATGATACGCTCTCTCAGTTCTTGATAGACAGCGGGTTCACTAAAGGAATAGTGAACAGAACCTTATTCAGAATAGAAGATGGAGAAGATATTCCGATGGTTCAGATTTACGTGGACGACATCATCTTCGGATCTCCCAACAAGAAGCTATGTGAGAAGTTCAGCAAATTGATGCAAGGGAAGTTCAAGATGTCCATGATGATTCAGATGAATTACTTTCTGGGTTTACAAGTCAAGCAGAGTACAGAAGGGATATTCATCTCGCCAGCGAAACACACAAAGGAATCTACTGGCAAAGTTTGGAGTTCAACATTGCAAGGAAGCCAGAATTCCCATGATGACCGGGTTCAAGATGGATCCAGATGAAGATGGTCAGAAAGTTAATCAGAAAGAATATAGAGCTCTGATTGGATCACTACTATACCTGACTGCCAGCAGACCAGACATTACTTTTGCACTAGGTGTATGCGCCAAATTTCAAGCAAATCCAATGCAAAGCCACCTAGAAGCAACTAAGCGGATTCTCAAGTATCTGAAGGGGACTGTAAACCTTAGTTTATTTTACCCATCAGATGACAATCTAGAGCTTAGTGGGTATTCTGATTCAGATTACGGAGGTTGCAGAATTTGAGTGAAAAGTCAAGCTCGGGATCATGTCGGTTTCTGGGAAATAAACTGATCTCTTGGTTTTCGAAGAAGCAGACATCAGTTGCGACATCTACTACTGAAGCAGAATATATGGCTGCAGGAAGCTGTTGTTCCCAACTGCTCTGGCTAAGTCAGCAGCTAAGGGATTACAACATCGTAGCTAAGAACCTACCTATATTCTCGCGGACAAAGAATAGTGCTATTGCAATCACCGAATCCTCGTTCTACATACAAGATGCAAGCATGTGGATGTCAGACACCATTTTATCAGAGATCACGTTGAAAAGAAGAATATCAGGATGGAAAAGATCCATACTGACAAGCAGAAAGCTGATATCTTAACTAAGCCGCTAGCTGAGATCAGATTCAGAGAGTTATGCAACGAGCTAGGGCTTCTGGATCTTGGAGAAAATGCACCAGATATGGTTGAAGGACTGATCTCCAGAACCAGTTGGTTAAAAGACTAACCAAGATAAGAGGAATCAGTTGAGTTAGGAATCTCAACTGATCAGACGACCAGACAAGGAGCCGATCTGAAGTTCAGATAAGGAGCAGATCAGAAAGTCAGATAAGTAGCCGATCTGAAGTTCAAACAAGGAGCAGATCAGTTCAAGACATATCAGATTAAGGGGGAACTGATCAGATTGGAAGATTACTTTATAAGTCGATTAAAGCTACAGTCAACAAGCAAGTCAAGAGTAAAGCTACAGATCGCATAAGTCAGAAGAAGCAACACAACAATGAAATAACAGAATTTTTCATTGATAAGGACCCGAAGGTCAGATTTACAAGTTACAAGTGATATCACAAGCTACAAAGTGCTACAAGCTATCGTCAAGTGGTATTACAAGTACAAGAAGACCCGGAGGTCGATACATAAACCATAAGCCCTAAGCCAACCCTAGGCAGGGAACGCGAGAGAGAGTTCAAGGTATGATGCTCTCATTTTCCCTCACCCCTAGAAGAGGCGCCGAGAGCCTTCTAGATCCCTGAGCCAATCTCAAAAGCTTCGGAGGAGGCGAGAGAGAGGCTTTGAAGGATGTCAGCCAGGAGCCCTCGGACGAAGGTCAACGGGCTCTCAAATTAAATGGGGCACAAAGATGCCACGTGTTTGGTCACAAGGATCAAACGGACACTAGTGTCGCATGCAAAAATTGAGCTTGATATATGGAGATCAGCTGTTGACTGATGCAGACCATATACCAAACTCATGTTTTGTTTCAGACTGAGTCTGTTGATGTTAATTCTGTCATCTCGATAGGCGCACAAGGTGCATACGATTAGGAGAAGTGCCTTCTCATTTGCCTTAGCAGATCCGCCTCCCTGGTGGTAAAGAAGCTTAGCATTGATCGTATGTGAAATCTTAGATGACGAGGAAAGCAGTGTGAAGGAACACACAGGGTTGATTTGAGAAGCTGAATTCATTGGAAAAGGGCTAAAGGTTCCCACCGGAAGTTTCACCGGAAATAAGGAACTCATTGGAAAAGCATGAAGGATATGCTAAAGAAGATGAAATGGTTTATGTTGTGTTGTTTGCCTAACACCCCAGGCTAATTTATAGAAGGAAATTAGGGGTATAAATGCAAATTTTATCTTCTCAGAAGATCTTAAGAGAAATTTGCAGATCGACAACGTCAAGAACACGCGGCTAATGGTTGGATGAGTTAACGGTGTGATTAAATCACAGCGTATCTATGCCATTATTACGGAATGTCAAATCGCACCGATTTGGGAATCGAGGCGACTTTTGGACTCCCCGAAGTAAAAGTTTGGCGGGAGTTGACTTTAGTAAATACGGGCTGATTAGAAGAAGACTGAAGGATGAAGTGTATCAGATAAGTGGATCAAATAAGTAGCGAAGTGTTTCAAGCAAGAATCTGATCAGATAAGTGAGATATTGTTGGAAAATGCATGAGGCAACCATCAGATAAGTCAACAAAGTACCAGATCAGATCACCGTGGTAACTGATTGATTACAATATCAATCAGTCAGATACGCTCTCTTATTTATCTCTTTATGAATACCTTATATGCGTTATTTATTTAATTGATTTATTTTACTCTGTTCATGACGCATGCTCTGCAAAGTTTTTAATGCGGACTTGGAAATGTGTTTTTAATGCGTTTTATTGCGAATTTTCGAGTTCGAAATACGAGAAGACTACTTTTCTCAACCGTGCGATCAAAATACTTTTTGGCCGACTAATCTCAGCCACTGTTTTCAAAACACTGATACTTGAGTACTTTGGAAAGTTGTGCAAAAAGGTTCTCCCTCGTTTTCTATAAAATCCAAATCCCTCTCAGAAAACCACTTTCCACTACTTCGACTTCTCAAAGTTCTTAAAAGATCAAATTTTTTTCAAAAAATCTTCAGAGAATTACTTTCGAGATCAATTGATTCTACTCTTCCGATTTCTAAATCTTTCGAATCAATTTCTGGTAATCTCTTGTTTCAATTAATTGCATGATCTCAATTTTCTCTCTGGTACCTAGGTTTACAAATCGTGATGATATATTTCTGTAATCTTTATTAGATCTAAACGCTTATTTGCTAAATTGATGCTAAAATTACTAGTTTGACTGAATTTATTGAAATATCTTACTCAAACTAAACATCAATTTGCATATCGTACAGAAATGGCATATCTTATTCCACGACCGGGCCAAGGGAAAAAGTTCTGCAATTTTTCATCGATGAAGAAAGACATCATTGATGAAAAGTACGTAGTCTTCACCATCACCTCATACCCTGAATCGCTGGAAATTATGGAGTGCTTGCGAGCCTGTGGACTTGAACGTTATTGCTCTACACATCAGAACATCGTCCACTCACATGAAGCTCTGGAGTTTCTCTACAATCTACAGAGGGATGAAGACATTGATGCTGACCTGATTTCTTCCGTTGGAGGACTGGAAGTGCGAGTGTCGAATGACGATCTCCAGAGGATATTCGGCCTAACTCTAGGAAGCATCAATCTAGAGACCTACACGACTGCTGTAGGAGAAAAGGGATTTCTTGAAGCCGAGCTGTTGAGACCAGCAAATAAGGAGAACACGACGAACGTCAAAGCCTCCTATCTGAAGAGAAAATATCGCCTTCTTCTTGAAATTGTTCAGAAGGTGATCATGTGCTCAACCTACAGTCTTGATGCAGTCACTTCGTACAAGATAAGTGTCATGGCTGCACTAATCAAGAAGGCTTCAGATATCGATTGGTTGGGTATGGTCAAAGCAAGACTGAGAAAAGACTCCGGGAAGTTCGAACTGACCCAGAGCAATGAAGTGTGCTTATCTTCCAAGTGCTCATTCATACACAAAATCTCTATCATTCTGTCAGATAAGCTGCCACAGAATTATGAATGGAACGAGAATGGAGCAAAGATATACCAAGCAAAGCACAAGGCCATATTGGGCAAAGATGAGTCTCTACCTGGACAATCTGATGAGGATCCAACTCCTTATGTGCCCAAACCCAAGGGAGAAAAGAAAGGAAAAGATAAGGCAACTGCATCGTCTGAAGTGCAGGAAGAGGCCATTCCAGAGAAGAGGATGAAGAGGAAGGATCTGGCCAAGAAACCAGATGCTCAGCGGAAACTTCAGAAGAGAGTCTCATCTCCTCTGAAAACTGCTCCAAGTTCTACCCAGAAAGTCAGCAGAACGAAGGATCTGATGCAAGTGAGATCAGATGAAGAGATAGCAGTCCGCTCTGAGCCAACTATCAGAAAAGTAAGGGAAGAGCAGATGATCGCAGCAGAAGGAGAGAAATCTGTCAGAAGGACAGAAGTGGAGCAATCTGAGGAAGAATCACCATCTGATTCTCTGCCTCTCACCAAGATCTTCCAAAGAGAAAGATCGCCAACGCCCACTTCCAAATCACCATCACCCTCTCCTCAAAAATCATCATCACCTCCCCACAAAACCTTCTCACCCTCACCCTCGCCTATCAGATCACCAACATCTCCCACACCACCAATCAATGAACCCGTTCAGGAAACTGAACACCCTCAACCCGCTAAAAATGAACCTGAACTACAAACATCCCAATCCCCAATCAAGTCTCAAGAACCTGAGAGATCCGACGAACGTGTGTCCATCTCTCATAATCCCTTCAATACCAGAACCGTGCTTGCTTCACCTGCTCCAGAAAGCACCATCATAAGGATAATGAAGCAACAGATCAAGGAGTATCTGCTGGATCTATGCCCTGAATTGGATCAACATCCTGGCATCCAGCAACAGATAGAAGAGATAGTGTTCTGGAGGGATATCAGACTGAAGAGCATTGAAGAATTTCTGATTCTAATGACAACTCTTGGGATCAGATTTCTTTGTAGACTTGGAGTTGAAATGTCTAAACAATGCTGGGATTGAAAGTGCTGTTGAATTGGCATCTGATGATGATATCAAATGGTTGATTCACGAAAGGTTCGGTATTGCTGATAACAAGGAGGAAACCGTTCAACCTCCTACTGATCATGAGGGAGCTGCCGATGAACCAAGAATGGGTGCTGCAGATGAGACCCGACTTGGCAAGGCTTCAACATCTGAATAGACTGCTACGATGAGCTCTGATACCCTAGATCATCATACTCAGAAGATTCAGGATGAGATCAAGGCTGCATTTGAAGACAAATTCGCAGCGCTCACAGCAGATCTGATGAAGCGATTTGAAGATGAGCAAGCAAAACTAGTTGACAAGGAACGAAGTCACACAGTTGGGATGCACAATGCCATCCTTGCTGAAGTAATGCAACTAGTATATCCTCTTGCTGAGAAGCTCAAACTCCAATCTGACAAACTCTCTGTTCAGATAGAGATGCTCAATCAGACACAGGTACTTTTGGAAAGTGTCTGAGCATCCTTGGACAAAACCAACAACCACTTGGATATGGGTTGGAAATATTTTCTAACTTCTACAGAACGAGCAAGACAGGAAATCGAAACTGCTCTCAGACGCTTCTACACTCCTGCACCTTCTGCCACTGTTCAGATCACTCCTCTTGTTGTCGAGGAACTCAGAGAGGAGATCTCACGGCAATTAACTGCTCTGAACCGCAAGATGTCCAACCTCTTTGATGAAACTAAAAAGGGGGAAGGAAAAGAGAATAAAGAGAAGAAAGAAAAACAGACTCAAACACAGCTGGTAACTTTTTCATCTCTACCAAAAACCATCAGATTCGACTTAACAATACCACTCCATCTACCGATCTCGTTGCGGAAATGAAAGAAACTGTGGAGCAACATAGCAAAGTGATCGCTGAAAAGAAAAGTGCTCTTTCAGAGGTTACTGCCAGAGTCGACAAGATTGAAGACTTTTCTTCGTTCGTTCAGAAAAGAATGGAAACTGATGATCGGGCCAAGAGCCTTGAACTCGCTAAGAAATTAGCTGAAGAAGATAAACAAGATGAACTTGAGCAGACTCTGAGGAGAAAGAAAGGCAAAGGCAAGATGATGAAAGCAACTGTGGAAGATCAGAGACAAGGCCAGCTATTCTACACCAAAAGCCAGATGACTCCTGAACAAGTTCAAGAGCAGTCAAGACAGAGAATAAGAGAGGCCTCAATCAAGAAGCAGAAGTTAGCAGAGGCTAAGGGACTGAACATCGCTTACATCCGAAGGAAGAGGAAGAACGAAGCTGCAGCAGAGGAGATTGTTTGGGAGAAGAATGCCCTTCCCAAGACTGTTAAAGGTATCCTCTCGCAGACAACAAGATCCGCTTCGAGAATGGGATCAGATCGAGAGGAGAATGGTTATGCGGACGCCTACATCTCGAGAAGATTCCAATTCATCAAGATCAGACTGAAAATGATGATGAATTTCGGAACTGGTTAGAAACAAAGTATCCAGACTTCTACCAGACAGTGATGAAAGAGGGCAAGATCATGTCACTAATACCAGAAGCTCCACCCTTTGAAATACTCCTTCCACTTTCAAGGCCCGCACAACAAGCTAGATCCTGTTAAATTCAAGAATATCTACTATGGACTTGCTGAAAAATGAGGGATCCATAGAAAAGAAGAGCTGGACAAGCTAATGCAAAGGATGTACAGGATGTTTGGCATCCCCAAAGAACTACAAATGTTCAAGTACACCTGAAGAAGACAACTTGGAATCAGATGATAGGTACGCTTTTCATGTATTCTACAATGCACACACCTATCTGAATGAAACTTTCCATCTCACTGATTCTAAGACAACATCTCATTGTCTTCTGAGGTATGTACTGTTTACATTATCTACATTTCCATTCATGGTATCTGCTTTTTTACGATTAAGTGTGATTAAATGTTTTGGTTCCATCAAAAAGGGGAAATTGTTGGGAAATCGTAATTTAGTTTTGATGGAAGTTCCAAAAAAAGTTGTAATAGGACATCGGACACATTGGTCGGTGATGACTTAGAATCAGATTAAGATGACCAGCTAAAATGTATAGATAGCTGATGTAAAAAATAGGTCACATATTGAGGGGGAACTCAATATGTATGGGTCAGGTCGAAGTATCAGATGACCCAGATAAGGTCAGATGATCAGAAGACTAAGCACAAATCAGAAGACAAGAAGTCAGAAGATCAGGTGAAGACAAGAAGACATCAAGACTCGGGATGAACTCAAGACTCATATAAACTCAAGACTCAAGAATAAAACTCAAGACTTAGTATGATCGACTACGCCGAGGCTCGAGAGACACCAAGATCAAAAGACCAAGACCTATATCGCCAGAGTTCAGATATTGAGCTAAGACAATGTGCATCTGAAGACTCAACAAGGTAGACTGATCAATTACCTGATCAAGTCAGCTCACACCTGGTAACAATTTAAAAGATACACCAGACAAGACGAATCTTCTACAAAAGGAATATCAATCGTCTAACGGACAAATTTTCAAGTGCCTCGGCCAAGGAGAAAGCGACACGCACAAAAAGAGCCGACAATGCGGATACGACAACATGCGGACAAAAAACGGGCGCTTAATGATGCCTACGGCCACGCCGATAATCGGAGCACTTCACAATCATATCCTACAACGTACCTAATATAGCCCAAAATTCAAATTGCTCTCCAACGGCTCTTTGATTTCGAGGTCTATAAAATGGGATTGTTTGTCAATTGAAGACAGAAGAGACAACTAGCAAAGAACGAACACGGAGACACCGCAAAAGAAGCAAAAGCTACAGCAAAATCTCCGCTCAAAGAACACTATATTTGAAGATTATTCTTAGAGTGTTCATCCCATTAGTTCTTAGCAAGAAATCCTACCCACTAGCATTTTGGCTACCTAAAACACCAGGATAGATTTCCAGTTGGAACCCTCAAACATTCTTTACCCAAATGCAAGTTAGGTTAAGTTAGTTCCCAGAAGATTTCAGACTAGGGATTCTAGTTTTCTGATTTCTAGTTCGGTTGAGTGTGAACTCGATAAATATTTGTAGAGTGTGAACTCAATAAACATCTCGGCCATCCTTTGAAGGATATAAGTCCCGCAGGTTAAGTTTGTAGAGTGAGAACTCGGTAAACATCTCGACCATCCCGTGAGGGGTATAAGTCCCGCAGGTTAAGTTCGGTTAAAGTTCCCCTGTGTTAAGGGAAGAGTGAACGTAAGATGGGTTTCGTCTGAACCACTATAAAAAGTCTTGTGTGCATTTACTTGCTTTCTTATTGCTTTACACTATTCACACAACTGAGTTTAAAACAGCATACATATTCTAAGTTAAGCTCAGTCTTCACCAAGCAACTGATCTGATCAGGTTGACACCTTAGTCAGCTGATTGAAAACTGACTTTAGAATCTGAATTGATAAAACTGGTTTTTCACACGGGTAAAAACAAGCTTCCGCACCATTCAGTTAAACTGACAGATATCAAGCTGATCTGCCCTTAGGCACTCAGTAAGATTGAACATCAGTCTAAACTGATACACTAGCACTCTGATCGGGTAATCTGCAGTTCACACCTGATCCGCACAAAAAAGTTTTGGAAGTCTATTCACCCCTCCCCTCTAGACTTCCACCCTCACAAAACCCGTTCGGGACCTACAATTGGTTTTGAGCTCAATGCCCAAACGACCAAGTTTCTCGATTAACCCAATCATCTTCAATACATGAGGAGAAATCTTCCCTCCTTCAGACAATCGGCATCTAAACAGATCTCTCATCACTTCATAAATCTTGGAACGAGATTCAGAATCAAAGAGATCCTTCAGATGCTTAATCATCTCGAAGGGGAGCATCTTCTCATTCTGCCTTTGCAATTCGGGAGTCATCCCGAGCAGCATAACACACTGAGCCTGGGAAGCATCCTCTTGATGCTTCTTCTGAGCCTCGGCATCAAACGCCTCATACTCTTCAGTACCAGCCTCCGGGGTAACAGGGATTGGTGTGTCCAACATGCAATCAATCTTTTCTTGCCTAAGCACCAAACGCACGTTTCGGTGCCAGTCGAGAAAGTTTGGCCCAGCCAATTTGTTCGTTTCCAAAATGCTTCTCAGTGATAAGTTATTCATTTCAACAATCCTAGAGAAATAAAATAAAACGGGAATTAAAACACATAATTCCTATGATCAATATTCAGCAATCAAAATAATCATGGCCTTTCAAATTTATTTTGTCTCCATTATTTTCACATATTCAACGACCTCATCGGAAGAATACGAATTTATATATAATATAAATCATAATGGACTAGGATCCACATTCCTACTATTACAATATCTGCTTGGGCTTATTACTACAATAACATAACTAGTAGGTCTCCAAACCAATTGCAAAACTGCAATTCCTAGTTGATTGAACCTAGTTCAATCGGATGCCCATTGATTTTCGTTTCCCTGCTTGGGCTGGTGAAACAAAATCAAGTTGATTTACAACCATCAAGCGGCGACACTTCGTGTCCCTATAAAAGTCCCGCTAGATGTAGATCCGAGCAAAAGACTTGGGCCTTAAATACTCTTTGGAACGAAATCTTCGGTTTACTTTTAATTTTGATGGAAGACATAGTTCAATTTAATGAAAATCATATTTTAGTGAGGGACGTTTTAAAGGCGGGGTATTAATTGCTTAATCGAGATCCAACATGTTAATCTACATCACATTTGAGCAATTATTGGGCGCCGCATACCCAAACATGACTTCATACGGACTAACACTTATATGGGCACCGTCTACCCAAACAATTAATATAGTCCGACAATTATTGGGCGCCGCCTACCCAAACAATTATAATGCGGACCATAAATGAGTTAACGAATTATTAAAACAAGTTAACCAAGTGGGATTTTAATAATAATGAAAATTATCAAACAAATTCAAAATCCAATTTAATTTATATTTTCAATCATTTATTAAAATATAATTAATCCAATTAATCATCAATTAAGGTCCAACCTTTAATCTAATCTTAATATTAATCAAATTAATAAAAAAATTATATTTTAATTATTTATTGTTAGGCTCAGGTGCGAATTCTAAATTTGCACGGGAGGGCCTGTTCCAAATCGAATTTGCACAACAGCCCTCTGCTATCACCGCCCAAATCCAACAGCAACTATTCTGTAATTTTAGGCGTCTGTTCCCTCAACTTTGTATCCAAAAACCAAATCAGTTGCATCAATAACATCATCCAAGGACTAATTAATCGAAATTAATCCAATTATTTCGACATTAGGGGTTTTAAGAACCAAAATCAATCAATACAGTAATGAATCAGCATATGAAGCATCACAGATGGGACAAGAGGAGCACGCGGTGGTGGTACAGCGGCGAGGCTGCTCGCGTATCACTCACTGCAGTCGCGTCATCACCACAAGGGTGAGTCAGCCCTACAACGGGTAAATCGAAGGAGAAGCACCGCCGATGCCGCCTGGGTTGCATCCCCGCCGCCGCACTCTGAGCGCGGCGACCGCACCGCGGCCCTTAGGGCACGCTGGTGCATCGCCGTCAACACCCGAAGTGGCGATCGAGAAGCCCCACTCCAAGCGTCGGCTTGCGAATCGGAAAGCAGGGAGGCCGCCGTCGTCGCTTGAAAAGTGCCGAATCGGTCAACGAAAATCAAGACGGGATGAGCCGCCGTGAATCTCGAAGAAGAATCGCACAAAATTCCAAACGAAAAGCAGTGCAGGGTCAAGGAACGGAGCGCCGCCATCACACGTGGGACCACGCTGGAATAGCGAGGCGCGGCCCGCCGCCTCCAGCGATGCGCCGTAGGTCGCCACCGCAGATGAGCGGCGTAAGGTGAGTAGGTGAAAGGTTTCGAAAACCCTAATTTGGAGCAAGCGACAATAACCAACGTAGAAGACAAGCCAAGCAAGTGTGGGATATGTCACCCCAAACAATCAAATAAAGGTGCGGTCAAATTCATTTTTGGCCGTACCGATGTAGTTTTTTTTAAAAAAAATTAATTTAAAAACACCAATTAATTCAATCATGCAATTAATCAAGAGCCTGAAGCTCCGATACCACTGTTGGAATATAGAGGCACATAAACAGGTAATACATGCGCAACGGAAATTAAAGTTCACTAACAACGAACAGTTAATTGCATAATTAAATACGAGTAAACATAAACAAAATTCTTACAGTAATTCGTATACGGATTCCTCAACTATGGTATCCACGTAACAGTCGTTTACTAACTCGGACAGATCTGCCAGCGTTGAATCCCCCGAGATGAATTTTCTAGGAAAATTCTAACTTAGAGATTTTATGGAGAAATATGAATTCACGTATTATGAATTTCCAAAGAGCTCATATATATAGGAGAGAATTAGCTTAAGTCTCAAGCTAATCTAATTAGGAAATAAAATCCATAATCTTTATTTAAATAAATCTCTTAGATTTATTTTCCACATATAAATCTCTACGGATTTAAATTCCATATATGACAAATCTCTACGATTTGTTTCCATATATATTAAATCCTACAATAATATTCCAAATATTATTATTAGGAATTCTTATTTAATTAAATCCAATTTAATTAAATAATATTAATAATGAATTCCAAATTAATCTATTATTAATTTCTTCTCCATAAACTAATTATTAAATCTAATTTAACATTTAATCAACCAACTATAATTAGTAAACAACCGTTACTTGTTGTGTGACCCATAGGCCCTCATATATCGAGCGATTAGTCAAACTAATGGTCTTAATTGAATCCTAGACAATAAATCAGATATTCTCAATATATGAGGTATGTTGCGAGGAAATGTGCAACTACCTGTAACTGAAACATGGGCTATTGCGATTTCCTCCTTTCATTCGCGAATACTCGATTAGTCTTGAACATGATGAAGTGTGTATTCAAATAACTTAATCAATTTATCTCTAATCACTAATTGATCACTTATGTCACACTTGGTTATAAAGTTCAAGTTGACGTGCATTGGCCAATGACTTTGATCCAATTATGATGAGAAGATGAGTATTCTCTCTAAATCCACTTTGAGGAATGAATCCTTTTCTTGGTTCAACTACCACGCACATGCACTTTGTGATGAGCCCAATCCAAGCCATATCTACCCATGGAATGGTGCAAGCGTTGGTCATGGTCAAAGTTCATCACTTCACACATGTCGTGCGTATTGACCTCAAGTCAAAGGAGTATCGCATCGCTCCCACTAACCGAGACACCCGTAGACACATATAGTGGAACTACATCAAACGGTTTCTCGGATGGGTATACCAATACCCTCTAAGGTATTTGTGCATCCATCATGAGAAACCTAGTATCTCGTAGTGAGTGAGATCTCACTACACTCTCTAAGAGTATGATCGCACACCAATCTCCATTGCATCATCAATATCCCATTCTTGATGATCCTCGATTAGGGCTATTTGAGAATCATGCTTAGGGCATCTGAGTTCTCACTCACTCAATGATAGCAGTGACTTAAGGGAACATAGATAAGAACGAATGCAAACAATCAAACATAATATTCTAATGAGTGCAATGCCATATATTTAATATTAAATAAACAATAATATTAAATCAATACTGAATATTATCTGAGCATTATGTCCTTACAATGGATTGTCTCTAGGACACTAACACTAACAGCAAATTCTCGTTGTTCTTTGTTGGGATATTTATAGTGTTGATGGAAGTTCCAAAACAATTGTAATAGGACAAGTCGAACCTGTTAGTCGACTGATGAGTTTAATAGGAAACCAGTTGAACATGTTAGGCAACTGATGGAATAGACTATGTCACATATTGAGGGGGAACTCAATATGTATAAGTTAAGTCAAAAGATCAGAAGACAAGATCAGCAGATGCAGAAGATCAGAAGACCTATTCTATTGGAACATCAGTAGAGTTGATAGGTTGAACCTAAGACAACTCTATCAGAAGACTCAAGGTAATTTGATAAGTAGGTTACTGATCAGATCAATCTAAAGTCAAACATATGATAAGCGTTCATACTTATCCAAAACATATGAAGAGATTAAGACTAGAAGAATGTCAATATTGTTGGAAATTAGAGGCACGTAAACACGTAATACATGCACAACGTAAATAAACAGTTCACCAACAACGAAAAATTAATTGCATAATTAAATACGAGTAAACGTAAACATGATTCTTACAGTAATTCGTATACAATTTTTACTACTATGGTATCCACGTAATCCCCATTCAACGGACTTGCACGGATTTGCCAGTGTTGAATCCCGAGATGAATTTGCTAGGAAAATTCTAACTGTAGATCTTATGGAGAAAATATTAATTAACATTATTTGTATCCAAGAGCATGTATATATAGGGGAGGCTCAGCTTAAATCTTAAGCTATCATGATTAGGAAATAAGATCCCTAATCTTATAAAATAAATCTCTTAGATTTATTTCCCATATATAAAATCTCTACGGATTTAATTCCCATGTATATCAAATCTCTACGGATTTGATTCCATATATATTTAATCCTATAATAATATTCCATATATTATTATTGGGTATCATGTTTAATTAAATTCAATTTAATTAAATATTAATAATAATTAATTCCAAATTAATATATTATTAATTAATTCTCCATAAATTAAATATTAAATCGAATTTAACATTTAGTCAACCAACTATAATTCGTAAAAGGGAACTACTTGTTGTGTGACCCATAGGCCCTCACATATCGAGCGATTAGTCAAACTAACGGTCTTAATTGAACCCTAGACAATAAATCAGTCATTCTCAATATATGAGGTATGTTGCGAGGAATGTGCAACTACCTGTAACTGAAACATGAGCTATTACGATTTCCTCATTTCATTCGCGAATACTCGATTAAGTCTTGAACATGATGAAGTGCCTATTCAAATAACTTAATCATATTATCTCTAATCACTAATTGATCATGTATGTCACACTTAGCCATAAAGTGTGGGGAATTAATTGTCCGGATCTATTCGGGATGAATATTTAAATACAAATTTAATTATAACAATTATTACTAGCATGAATTAATCCTATATTAATTCAAATAATAATTCAACAACAAATCATGCATATAAACAGTTCACATAAATCCTACGCATGCGGAATTGCTACGGGTTTATGTGAACTAACCTCTCGGAGTGACAACCGTTGAGAAGATGGATCCCGTTCACACGAACATACCAAAAGACCTTCTCAAGTATTCCCTTATCCCCGTTCAACAATCCGGTGGTAGGAACTCCCGAACAAATTAACAAAAGGGAAAAATAAAATTATGTTGCACCACCTTTGTGGATTTCTAATTTTTCCAACACATGGAATTGCACTTGGGGATGAAAATTCATCCCCTATTTATAATACTACGTGGTGGCCGATTTTTGCCCTAGGAATAAGATGGGAATTTTTTTTCTTGATCTCCAAGAAATCTTGAATATATCCAATATATTATTTTCTCCATAATTAAAATATTCCATAAAAATCCCACCTCCTTATATTAATGGGTTTTCGAAAATTTCCCATTAAATAGGGAAGAAATAGGATCTTTGACTTTTCATGAATTTAAAGGATAATCTTGTATTTCAAGAATACATATTGTTAGGCCCGGTGGAAAACCCATTTTGCGGAATAAACATGAAATGCATATAAAAACAGGGGTGAAGGAATGGTGATTCCAGATTTTTCATTTTTTTTGCTCATGTGTGTTGTGTTGCTTATAATCAAATGCATATGACAAGTATAAACATAAAGCAGTAAATCAACACAGCAATGTATAGTGGTTCGGACAACCAGTCCTATATCCACTCTCCCTCTCTAGGGAAATTCCTTCAACGGGACTTATCACCCTCCACGGGATTGCCTTTAGATATTTACCGAGCTCACACTCGAACTGGACTTATAACCCTCTCTCGGGTTCGCCTCGGGACTTATCACCCTCTCGGGATTGCCTACAGATGTTTACCGAGTTCACACTCCAACGGGACTTATCACCCTCACTCGGGATTGCCTAACAACTACCTCACTTCACCATGGGGTTTGGATTTGGTGTTGTCTCCAACTATGGTGAGATTTTCCCTTACAATGATTTAGCCTCAAAGCTAAGGTTGGGAAAATCTCTCTAAGCTTAAGATACATCGTGGGTTGCTTAGGTTGGGTTCTAGAACACTCTTTGAATATATTTGTATATCTATAGACTTGTGTTCTAGGGTGGGAAAGCTTAACTCTCTTTGGCTCTGTAGCATCGTTGTTATCTTCTCATTTCCGCTTTCCACTTCCACACCTGATAATGAAGGAAGAACTTGTATTTATAGTGTGGATTTGAATGTTACCGTTGGAGAGAATCACATTCAAATCCATACTATTCTCTGTAGGTTCTGCAGCTTTTCCAGGCTGGTTGTCTTCCTCTCATTGGTCCACGTCAGCTGATTCAACGACTATTTTCCTCAGATTCCTCCCCTTGGAACCATTCAGGATCTCTGAGCCTCAGTGTCTTCAGAGACATACTGAGTCTTCAGTTCTTCATCTGAACCTTCAGATCTATCTGAGCCTTCGTGTCCGTCCGAGCCCAGTCCATTCGAGCCTTCATGTGACTTCTCTTCAACAGTACTTTATGCGATCGGCATATCGACATCTCGGGCTAACCGAAAGTTCAGCTCTTCGGTTTTCGACATTCCGACCCCTCGAGGTCACTAGAACTTCAGCTAACCGATCATCGCCAGCCGCTCGATTCTCGTGGGAATATGACTTCGATGACTTCTTCTAATGACTTCTTTCCGATCCGTATGCATTTTTGGTTTTTTCGATATCGGTTTCTTCGCTTTGATCCGATCACTCACATGATCGGATCGATAAGCTATCAGTCACATATCGGTTTATCCGCATCGATTAGTTCATCGGGATTAGCATATTAGGTTAGCATATCAAAGTTAACACATCCGGTCTCAATCACGCCCGATCTTGACCATCCGCTCATCTTCATATCTAATCTCGATCCGCGTCGATCTCGTCGATCTCATCCTCCTCTTCGATCGCAACCTTTCTTCCGATCCAGTCATCCGGGTCATCCGATCCGGTCTCGATCGATTCGATTTTGATCATCGATCATTTGACTTTCGATTTTTCGATCGGTGGCTTTTTTTCTTCTCTTACGATTTTGCAGATAGCTCATCGGTTTAACTCCGAACTCATCTTACTCATCGATCTCGTCGGTCTCGTCTTGACCTCTCGTCGATCTCGATCATCTACGTCGATTTTGTGAGTTCCCCTCAATTTGTTTATTTCGTTTCCTCAACTTGTTATCTGTAAATCAGCTTCAATAACACAAGTTGATAATGTTTTGGCATAATTCATCAAAACTAAAATATCCCAACACATATTCCATAAAATCTTTCCAAGAAAATCAAGAAAATCTTTTCTCTTTCTTCCTTTAATATTTTCAAAAATTTTGGAAAAAATAAGCAACAATAATTTATTTTATTTTAAACACCTTTTACAGTTATTGGACTTTATTTTGGGCTACTTGAGGGGCCTTTAGGAGAATTAAGATTGGACCTTCCAATGGATCTTGAATTTCTAATATTGAGCCACAATATTATTCAAGCCCATAAATATTAATTAATCCCACTACATAATTAATATTTGTCGATATTTTAGTTTTGATGAATTGTGTTAAAACATTATCAACTTGTGTTTTTGAAGCTAATCTACGATAACAAGTTGAGGGGGAACGAGAGAACAAATTGAGGGGGGAACTCACTTAAATCGCATTTAAGATGATCGAGATCGATGAGGTCAAGAGACAAGACCGACGAGATCGATGAGTAAGATGAGTTTCGGTTAATCGATGAGTCAGGCAAAATCGTATAAAGAAAGTTAAGCCACCGATCGTAAGATCGATGATCAGATGAACCGATCGATGACCAGATCGTAAGAGGAGGTTGTAGATCGTAAGAGAAGTAAATGAGACCGACGAGATCGACGTGATCGAGATCGATAAGCTTAACCCGATATGCTAACCTAATATGCTAACTCGATGTACTAACTGATGCAGATAAACCGATATATGTCGACTGATGCTATATACCGACCGATCATGTGAGCCGATCGATCAAAGAGAAGAAATCGACATCGAAAACCGTAAATCGCATACCGATCAAAGCGAGAAGAAATAAGAAGAGAAGTCATCCAAGTCATGTTCATCGAGAATCGTAACGCCATCGATGATCGGGCTAGCCTCGAGTGCAAGTGACATGAGGGTCGATTGTTCAAGTCAAGAGCCGAACTCGCTTAGCCTCGAGTGTGTCAAGATACCCGACAGACAAGGCCCACCAAGAGAAGTCTCATTAATCAAGAAACCTGAAGGCTCAGAGAAACCTGAGGCTCAGAGAAACCTGAAGACTCAGAGAAACCTGAAGACTCAGAAGATCCTGAAGATTATATCCGTTAGATTCAGCTGACGTGGACCAATGAGAGGAAGACAACAAGCCAAAAAAAAGTTGCAAAGAAGTTTTTAGAATAGTATGGATTTGAATGTGACTCCATCCAATGGTAACATTCAAATCCACACTATAAATACAAGTTCTTCCTTCATTATTTGGGTGGAGGTGAAGAATGTGGAAAAAGATGCTACAGAGCCAAGAGCCACATACACAAAGCATTCCCACCATAGAACACTGAGCAAGAAATACATGCATATATTCAAGAGTGTTCTACCCTAGATCTAAGCACAAATGTAATATCCTAAGCTTAGAGAGATTTTCCCATCCTTAGCATTGAGGCTAAACAAATGTAAGGGAAAATCTCAACCTAGTTGGAAACCAAACAAACCTTACCCAAATCAATTTGGTAGGATAAGTTTGTAGGTGAGTGTGAACCCTCAGAACATCTAAGAATCCCGAAAGGGAGGGTAGGCAATCCCGTGAGGGAGATAAGCCCTGTTTGAGTGTGAACTCGGTAAACATCTGTTGGGTGTTAGACTAACACGTTAAACTAAATCCAGTCGGTTAAGTTGGTGCCCCATAAAGGGAAGAGTGGATGTATGACGAGTTGTCCGAACCACTATAAAATCGTGATGTTCTTACTTGTCATATGCATTCGATTAAGCAAAACACACATGTTCTTAAAAGAAAAAAAGAGTAATTGGAATCACTCTGCCCTCACCCATGTTTTATATGCATTACATGGTATTTTCCTCACTCATGGGTTTTCCAGAAATCGGGACCAACAACTGGTATCAGAGCGGGAGTTCAAAAGATCACTGATTTCAAAGTGACAACCTGAACTGATCTTTTTAAACAAAAACCCATTTCTGTAAAAGTGAATATATTTTAATGTTTTGGCGTCATTATCAAAGAGGGGGAAGTTGTTGGGATATTTTAGTTTTGATGAATTGTGCCAAAACATTTTCAACTTGTGTTTTTTAAGCTAATCTACAGATAACAAGTTGAGGGGGAACGAGAGAACAAGTTGAGGGGGAACTCACGAAATCAGACGAAGATGATCGAGATCAGACGAGGCTGCAGACGAGACTGATCGAGATCAAATGAGTAAGATGAGTTCCGGAGTTAACTAATGAGCTGTGCAAAATCAGAAGAAAAGAAAAGCAAAGCCACCGATCGTAAGATCGATGACCAGATGAATCGATCGGATGACCTCGATCGTAGAAGAGGAGGTTGCAGATCGTAAGAGAATAGATGAGATCGACGAGATCGACGCGGATCGAGATCGATAAGCTAACCCGATATGCTAACCTAATATGCTAACTCGATGTATTAACTCGATGCAGATAAACCGATATGTCGACTGATGTTTATACTAATCGATCATGTGAGTCGATCATCGATCAAAGTAGAAGAAATCGACATCGTAAAACCAAAAATCAAGATACTAGATCAAAGCGAGAAGAAATCGTAAGAGAAGTCATCCAAGTCATGTTCATCGAGAATCGTAATGCTACCGATGATCAAGCACTGAGCGCGCATGACCGAGGGTCGATTGTCCAAGGTCGAAGAGTCGAACTCGCTTAGTTCGAGTGTCAAGATACCGACGATAAGGTCCGCTGAAGAAAGTCTTGCTGAATCAAAAACTTAAGGCTCGAGAAACCTCGAGGCTTAGAGAAACCTGAAGACTCCAGAGAAACCTGAAGACTCAGAAGATCCTGAAGATTATATCCGTTAGATTCAGCTGACGTGGACCAATGAGAGGAAGACAACAAGCCTGAAAAAGCTGTAAGAAGCTACAGAATAGTATGGATTTGAATGTGACTCCATCCAACTGTAACATTCAAATCCACACTATAAATACAAGCTCTTCCTTCATTATTCGGGTGAAGGTGGAGAATGTGGAAAAAGATGTTACAGAGGCAAGAGCCACACACAAAGCATTCCCACCATAGAACACTGAGCAAGAAATACAAGCATATATTCAAGAGTGTTCTACCCTAGATCTAAGCACAAATGTAATATCCTAAGCTTAGAGAGATTTTTCCATCCTTAGCATTGAGGCTAAACAAATGTAAAGGAAAATCTCAACCTAGTTAGAAACCAAACAAACCTTACCCAAATCAGTTTGGTAGGATAAGTTTGTAGGTGAGTGTGAACTCGGTAAACATCTAGCAATCCCGAAAGGGAGGGTAGGCAATCCTGTGAGGGAGATAAGTCCCGTTTGTGTGTGAACTCGGTAAACATCTGTTGGGTGTTGGACTAACACGTTAAACTAAGTCCAGTCGGTTAAGTTGGTGCCCCATGAAGGGAAGAGTGGATGTAGGACAAGTTGTCCGAACCACTATAAAATCGTGTGTTCTTTACTGCTTTATGTTCTTACTTTCCATATGCATTCGATTAAGCAAAACACACATGTTCTTAAAAGCAAAAAAAGAGTAATTGGAATCACTCTACCCTCACCCCTGTTTTATATGCATTACATGGTATTTTCCGACTCATGGGTTTTCCAGAAATCGGGACCAACAATATTGCACTATCCATCTTAACCCATATTACTGTTAATATGGCTCCCGGTTATTATTTCCCGTATTTAAGATTATCTAGCCCATTAATTAATTCAAGCCACTTAAATAACTTTCCATTAATTAATATCATTTGTCCTTGGTCAAGGAACGGTTCAACATTATTATCCATACCGGAAACTAATTCCACTTGCAAGATTTGGTATGATAAATCTTATGAACCTCCCAAGGGGGCAAATCGAACAAGCGTACTTGCACACGATTCTTCGTATTACATCTTAGTAATCGCATGTGACCAATAATATTGTCCAAGATATAAAGTATTGAATCTCATTGATTCTCTACCCGACATAAGTCAAAGCAATAATTACTAACCACACACGATCCTATTTAAGGGACGAAGATTAAGAAATAACGAACCACTGAGGTCTAATTCTTCCTAATTCAGTGCTGAAGAATTTATCCTAATTCAAGACAAGCCAATTTGAGCCTTACACTTCAACCTTTCACGATGGATTGTTCATTTCCATCTACGTCGTGAACAACGTACTTTTAGTTACAAGGGACTGTTAATTTAATCTTCTGTGATCTGGTATCACTAAATTAACTACAATGTAACACGTACTATTTATTAAACAGTTATGCAGTAAATATATGTAACATTCAATGATATTTAAAGCATTAGTAATAAATAATTTTTTTCAGTAAATAAGACAAAAATTCAGTTTGGTTATACAAAGTAAAAGCATACTTTCCAGTATAACCCCAACAATCTCCCACTTATACTCAAAGTCTGCTTTTAAGTATACTACATCATATCTCGTGTAGTTCCTAATGCGTGACATCTAATGTCAGCTACACGAACCTAATAATATCTCCCACTTATACTCAAAGCAGATTGGCAACGGTCTTGACAATCTTTCCTTCCACATGTCTCTCGAATGTGTTCTGAGGCAGACCCTTTGTGAATGGATCTGCTAGGTTGTCTTCTGACGCGATCTTTGCCACCTCTATATCTCATCTCTTAACGATTTCTCGTATAAGATGGTATTTCCTTTCAATGTGTTTGCTGGCCTTGTGGGCTCTTGGTTCCCTTGAATTTGCAACTGCTCCGACATTATCACAGTAAACAGTGATTGTGCTGGGAAAATTTGAAACTACATCCAAGTCCACTAGGAAGTTCTTGAGCCAAACCGCTTCTTTCGCTGCCTCGCAAGCAGCTACGTATTCAGCTTCCATGGTAGAATCGGCGATGCATTTCTGCTTAACGCTTCTCCATGTCATGGCTCCTCTCCCCATGCAAAACACACTACCGGAGGTAAATTTTCTTGAATCTAAGTCTGATTGGAAATCCGAGTCAGTGTAACCGATGGGGATTAGACTATCTGACTGATAAACTAACATTCTATCCCGAGTTCTTTTCAGATACTTCAGAATGTTCTTAACTGTCGTCCAATGCACTTTTCCCGGATTACTTTGATATCTTGCCACCATGCCAACGGCAAAGCAGATATCTGGTCTCGTGCACATCATTGCATACATAAGGCTTCCGACAGCCGAAGCATAAGGAATGTCTTTCATGTCATCTATCTCCTTTTGTGTCTTAGGACACATTTCCTTAGATAGATGGATTCCATGTCTGAAAGGTACGAAGCCTTTCTTGGAATCCTGCATGTTGAATCGCTTCAAGACAGTGACTATATATGAAGCTTGCGATAAGCCTATCATCATTTTCTTGCGATTTCGAGTGACTTGATCCCAATGATGTGCCCGGCTTCCCCTAAGTCCTTCATATCAAACTGTTTTGAAAGCCATGCCCTTACATCTAACAACACCTTTACATCATCCCCGATGAGCAGAATGTCGTCTACGTATAGTACTAAGAATGCCAATGCAGTTCCGACACGCTTCTTGTACACACAACTTTCAGACTCATTTTGATCAAACCCATAAGACTTTATTACTTGATCAAAACATTGGTTCCAAGCTCGATGCTTGTTTGAGTCCATAAATGGACTTCTTGAGCTTACAAACTAGGTGTTCTTGGCCTTTTTCAATGAAGCCTTGGGGTTGTTGCATATAGATTTCCTCTTCAAGAATTCTGTTAAGCAAAGTCGTCTTGACATCCATTTGCCAGATTTCAAAGTCGAGATGCGCAGTAATCGACAAGAGAATTCGGATGGACTTGAGCATCGCTGGTGAAAAGGTTTCTCATACGATCCATTCTTTCCGAAAGTATAACCTTTTCGCCATAAACCTTGCCTTGAAGGTTTCCACCTTCCCGTCCGGTCCTCTATTCCTCTTGTATACCCACTTGCATCCAATGGGTTTGACCCCATTAAGTGGTTCGACTAGCTCCCACACTCTGTTATGATCCATAGAACCCATTTCGGCTTCCATTGCTGTTTGCCAAGAAATTGCATCCTTGTCTTGGATTACCTCGTCTTAAGTTCATGGGTCTGATTCATCTTGACCGGGGACTAAGTCCGAGGACTCTCCTATCCCCATGAATCTCTCGGGCTGTCTTACAACCCTCCCACTACGACGAGGTTCCGGTTGTGTAAGTGTGTCGCTTGGTATGTCATCTTGTACAGTTGGCACTGAGGTTAGCCCCCTTAGCTCATTTAAGGTAATCTCACTTTTGGGCTTTTTTTCATTCATATAGTCTTCTTCCAAAAATCTAAAGTGGGTGCTTATTACCACCTTTTGATCTTCATGACCATAGAACATACACCCTTTTGTTCCCTCGGGGTATCCTATAAACAACCTTAATTCTGATCGAGGATCCAATTTGCTGGCTTCCTTGTCCAACACGTAGGCCGGACACCCCCAAATTCTCATGTGTCTCAAACTGGGCTCCCGGTCCACAATTCTTTGGGAGTTTTGGGAACCGATTTGGATGGCACCAAGTTCAGAATATAAGCCGCTGTTTCCAAGGCGACCCCAGAACGACTTGGGTAGATCCGCATAACTCATCATTGATCTAACCATTTCTAAAAGAGTTTTGTTTCTTCGCTCTGCAACCCCATTTTGTTGAGGGGTTCCGGGTGCAGTTAGCTGAGATACAATCCCTTCATCTGACAAGTAGTTCAAAAACTCATACCTGAGGTACTCGCCTCCACGATCAGATCGTAGAGACTTGATACATTTTTATCTATGATTCTCTGCTTGAGCCTTAAATTCTTTGAATTTGTCAAAGGTCTCAGATTTATGCTTCATAAAGAAAATATAGCCGTACCTTGAGTAATCATCAATAAAGGTGACGAAATACTCATAACCTCCTCTTGATTTGATTGACATTGGACCACATACGTCTGTGTGAACGATTTCTAACACTTCTTTGGCTCTATTCCCCTTGGCTCCGAATGCCCTCTTGGTCATTTTACCTTCCAAACATGATTCGCAAGTTGGGATTGATTAAACCCGGAGAGACTCCAATGAACCATCTTCTACCAACCTTTGAATCCTTTTTGGATTAATATGTCCCAATCTGAGATGCCATAGAAGTGTCTCGTTCACGTCTGATGAATGTTTTCTTTTGTTGGAAACAATTGATGTGTTATAGGATGCATTTCGTGAGTGGTGTGCACAGTTAATTGTATAGAGATTATTCGACAACGTTCCATGACAGATAAATTTATCATAAAGAGAAATGGTAACAACTTTGTCAAAAGTAACCGAATATCCATCAAGGTAAAGTTTAGAAATCAAAATTAAATTGTTTCTAAAACTAGGAACGTAAAGAACATCTCTTAAATTAAAACTCTGTCTTCAAAAGACAGGTGCACTTCTCCCACTGCTTCAGCTGCCACTCTCGTAGCATCACCCAGTGTGATGAGGATCTCACTCCCACTAAGTTGCCAGGTCCGCTTGAACCCCTGTAAAGTGAAACATACATGATCAGTGGATCCCGTATCCACCACCCATAAATGGGAGGCATACGCCGCTAAACAAGTTTCAACAACTAGTGCGTGAGAATTACCTTTCTTTCCATTCCTTTTGGGTTTGGAACAGGCTGACCTCCAATGTCCTTTTTCACCGCAGTTAAAACATTTTCCTTTTTGGTACCTTCTTGACACCCATCCAACTAGTTGTCTTTCTCTCACTTTTCTTGGTAATGAGTTTGCTTTGGATCCGACCACTTTCCTTTTCTTGAATCTTGCCTACCACTGGCCTAGATTTTGAGAAAAGACTTTTGGTCACCAATGCTTCGTCTTTCTTTCCCAAATGCTTCTCTATTTTCTCCAAGGCTTCTTGTAGAGTATCCATAGTAAACATGTGATCACTCATGACAAAACTACAGTAAAACTCATCGAAGCACCTTGTAAGAGTTAGGAAAAGAAATTCGATTTGAGCATCATCACAATACTTAGTACCGAGATAAGCAAGTTTGTCAAAATGGCGCTTTACTCTAAGAACATGCTCCCTTACGGGTGTTCCCTCCGCCATTTTTAGCCTAGCCACATCGTCGTTTTTAAACTAATTGATCATGCGGTCTTTCGTTAAAAACATTTCTTCAAGACTTTGTATAATTTCCGCAGCAGACTCAACACCTTCATGAATGTATCTCTCAAATCATCGTAAAGTGAAGTCAAGATTATACGCCTTCATAGGTTCGTTACTTTCGCTCCCCAAATATTATATAAGTGTCTTTCCACATCCATTGATCCTTCAAGAGGCATACGGGGGCGGGGTACATCAATAACCCAATAATGTTGTAGTTCTTGCAAATGAGGACAAATTTCATATTTCGTTTCCAAATACCATAGTTACCACCAGAAAGTTGGTGTTCTTTGAGAGTATAAAGCAATGGATTAAAAGGTTGCGACATGTTGAACTGAAATAAATAACAATTTGTATAAGCACAAACATATCACAAGGTTCGATCACATGTATCATATTAAAATTTCAAAAAAAATATGAACATGCATCAGCCAACATCTAAAAACAGCTTTTAAATAAGCCGTGGGGTGGGTCATTATTTAAACACATTCAAGCAGGTTACAAACAAGAAAACAGTTACAAACCTTTAATATCCAGATTAATAGTTGACACTTGACCAATATAAAATTGACAGGGACTTCTGGGAAGTATATGCATATCAATTTTATACCTAAGTAATAACCATGATTAAATACAAAATTATTATTTTGTTTTGAACGAGCCTCGTGGGGAGGGTCATCGTCGCCACTAATAATAACCCACAATCATCCTTTCGGAATTTATTCATGTGAAATCTATCTTTTGGCAGTCCCGTGGGGGGAATTTCTCCAAAAGAATCCACAAATAAATAAATAAATGGAGGTCAAAATTAATTCAATTTTATTATCCGGAATAAAAATGTCAATTAATTATTTAAACATACTTAGTAATTCTCAAAGGTGAGATTTTTTAAAATATTTTCTCATGCATCGCATATTTAAACATAATTTACATAAGCATAAAATAATGCAAAATATCAAAACAAAAATTTAAACACATTGGGCACATATATCCAATTGTCACAGTTAATTTTGTCATGTCTTGATCTTGAGAAATCGTCTTCATAGCCTTCATCGTTAAAAAAAAAAAAAAAGCTCCCACTCCGCAACATTTTTTTTTTTTTATAATGTCCTCCGCCCAGGTCCAAAATGATGTCCCAGCATTAGGTAGCTCACGCCCGAACACGTATCCATGTGCGCCAGGCACACGCCGCTGCTCAGGCAGCCCGTCCACAAATTGTTTCAGCAGCTCGGAAAGAACCCGGATCACCCCGCGCTCATCGCCGCCCACTTCTCCGCGAAACGCTTGGGTTGGCGCCCTACTGCAACAGCCTCGCCCGCCCAATCCACGCGTTGGGGCTCCGGGCTTATTGCCAGCGTGTCGCTGTCGCGCCAGCCGCTCAGCGTTGCACCGTGCAATCTCTGCGGCGTGCCTATCGCGTCATGCCATACATGCCTCGGCCAGTCTGCGGGTGCTTTCGGCCACACCCTAGGCTTGCACCCGCGTCGCCCCTAGCCTTTTCTTGCATTGCCCGTGCGCATTTGCAACGCCCGTCGCTTGTGGATTATGCTCGTCCGGGGCATAGTGGCCGTCTTTAATTCTTTCTCTTGCGTTCTCGATCAGGTTATAATTTATTTACAAAAAATAAATAAACCTAGATATCCTGAACTAGTTTATTACATTGATCAAATCAAATAAATTCCTAATCTGCTGAGTGGATTTTCTCCCGCAAAAACGAATTCGAATGAATCAATTAAAACCACAATTTATATGCATGCATAAATATAAATATTCATCAAATACCATGACAATTGAATACCTGCAAAAAAGATCTAGCAATTCTACTATCCAATTTCAAATTTAATGAAAATAAATTAAATTACAATTTAAAACTCAGAGCCCAAAACCGAGGCTCTGATACTAGTTGTTGGGGAATTAATTGCCCGGATCTATTTGGGATGAATATTTAAATACAAATTTAATTCTAACAATTATTACTAGCATGAATTAATCCTATATTAATTCAAATAATAATTCAACAACAAATCATGCATATGAACTGATAAATCCTACACATGCGGAATTGCTACGGGTTTACGTGAACTAATCTCTCGGAGTTACAACCGTTGAGAAGATGAATCCCGTTCATACGAACACACCAAAAGACCTTCTCAAGTATTCTCTTATCCTCGTTAAACAATCCGGTGGTAGGAACTCGCGAACAATTTAACAAAAGGGAAAAATAAAATTATGTTTCGCCACCTTTGTGGATTTCTAATTTTTCCAACACATGGAATTGCACTTGGGGATGAAAATTCATCCCCTATTTATAATACTAGGTGGTGGCCGATTTTTGCCCTAGGAATAAGATGGGAAAATCTTTTTCTCGATCTCCAAGAAATCTTGAATATATCCAATATATTATTTTCTCCATAATTAAAATATTCCATAAAAATCTCACCTCCTTATATTAAGGGGTTTTCAAAAATTTCCCATTAAATAGGGAAAAAATAGGATCTTTGACTTTCTTGAATATATGGGATATTGTATTTCAAGAATACATATTCCATAAAATCTTTCCAAGAAAATCAAGAAAATCTTTTCTCTTTCTTCCTTTAATATTTTCAAAAATTTTGGAAAAAATAAGCAACAATAATTTATTTTATTTTAAACACCTTTTTCAGTTATTGGACTTTATCTTTGGGCTACTTGAGGGGCCTTTAGGAGAATTAAGATTGGACCTTCCAATGGATCTTAAATTTCCAATATTGAGCCACAATATTATTCAAGCCCATAAATATTAATTAATCCCACTACATAATTAATATTGCACTATCCATCTTATCCCATATTACTGTTCATATGGCTCCCGGTTATTATTTTCCGTGTTTAAGATTATCTAGTCCATTAATTAATTCAAGCCACTGAAATAACTTTCCATTAATTAATATCTTTTGTGCTTGGTTCAACATTATTATCCATACCGAAAACTAATTCCACTTGCAAGATTTGGTATGATAAATCTTATGAACCTCCCATGGGGGCAAATCGAACAAGCGTACTTGCTCACGATTCTTCGTATTAAATCTTAACAATCGCATGTGACCAATAATATTGCCCAAGATATACAGTATTGAATCTCATTGATTCTCTACCCGACATAAGTCAAAGCAATAATTACTAACCACACACGATCCTATTTAAGGGACGAAGATCAAGAAATAATGAACCATTGAGGTCTAATTCTTCCTAATTTAGTGCTGAAGAATTTATCCTCCTGTAGGTCCTATTCAGTGCATCAGTCATGCATTAGTGTAATCTCTTGGTCAAGACAAGCCAATCTGAGCCTTACACTTCAACCTTTCACGATGGATTGTTCATTTCCATCTAGGTCGTGAACAGCGTACTTTTAGTTACAAGGGACTGTTAATTTAATCTTCTGTGATCTGGTATCACTAAATTAACTACAATGTAACACGTACTATTTATTGAACAGTTATGCAGTAAATATATGTAACATTCAATGATATTTAAAGCATTAGTGATAAATAATTTATTTCAGTAAATAAGACAGAAATTCAGTTTGGTTATACAAAGTAAAAGCATACTTTCCAGTATAACCCCAACACAAAGTTTAAGTTGACTTGCATCAGCCGATGACTTTGATCCAATCAGGATGAGAAGATGTGTATTCTCTATAAATTCACTTTGAGGAATGAATCATATTCTTGTCTCAACTACCACGCACAAGCATTTCGTGATGAACCTAATCCAAGCCATATCTACCCATGGAAGGGTGCAAATGTTGGTCATGGTCATGGTCAAAGTTCACCACTCCACACATGTCGTGTGTATTGACCTCAAGTCAAAGGAGTATCGCATCGCTCCCACTAACCGAGACATCCGTAGACACATATTGTGGACTTACATCAAACAGTTTCTCGGATGGGTATACCAATACCCTCTAAGGTATTTGTGCATTCATCATGAGATACCTAGTATCTCGTAGTAAGTGAGATCTTACTACACTCTCTAAGAGTATGATGCAGATCGCACATAAATCTCAATTGCATCATCAATATCTCATTCTTGATGATCCTTGATCGGGGCCATTTGAGAATCATGTTGGGGTTATACTGAAAAGTATGCTTTTACTTTGTATAACCAAACTGGATTTTCTTATTTATTTACTGAAATAATATATTAATCATTGTTGCATTAAATATGAATGAATGTTATATATATTTATTGCAAACCCGTTCAATAAGTTAAGTACGTATTACGTTGTAGTTAATTTGGTGATACCAGATCACAGAAGATCAAATTAACAGCTCCTCGTAATTAAGTACAAATTCACAACCCAGATGGAAATGAACAAACCATCATGAAAGGTTGAAGTATAAGGCTCAGATTGGCTTGTCTTGACCAAGAGATTATACTAGTGCATTTAGATGCACTAAATAAGGACCTACAGGAGGATAAATTCTTCGGTACTGAATATACAAGAATTAGACCTCAGTGGTGTGTTATTTCTTAATCTCCGTCCCTTAAATAGGATCGTGTTGTTGGGAGATGAATTTAATAAAGATATATGATTTTGATTAGATCCCAAAACCCCTGAGTATGACATGTTCAGGATAATCTTGATAGTTGAGTCAGGATTCAGTTTTATAGTATTCAAGATGATATCTGCAAAATGTATAGTCAGCAGATATAGATCAGGTAAGAAATCGAGAATCAAGACTCAGCAGAAATCGAGAATCAAGACTCAAAAGTGTGAAACCGAGATATCAAGACTTAGTGTGAAATCGAGAAATCAAGACTCAAAGATGAAGATTCAAAAGATATCACCAAGATATCTATGAAGACTCAGAAGACTCAGAAGTCAAGACTCGTAAGACCCTCAAGACTAAGACTCAAGATGTAAGACCAAGAATCAAGATCAAGAATACTGAAGGCACAATAATTACTGAAGACTCAGTAATGTACTGAATGCTCAGTATAAACCTGAATGTTCCGAGGCACTGAACATATCTATCTGAAGGATGCAATACTGAGAAGATCGTGATTCCTTAGAAAAATAGATATTTGCCAAGACATTCAAATGCAGACAAAAGGAACTAAGTCAGAGTGTTGTTAAGGTTATATCAACCCAGAGTTTATAACCAAAAGAGCCGTTGAAGGTGTCTACCTTTAACTGGAGACAAAAGTCAAAAAGAGGAGACAAAGATCGCATAATATCGATTAATCGACAAATGATGTGTCACTAAAAAAAAGATGTCATAAGTACAAAAGTTCCTGCATCAAAAAAAGTGAAGACCGCTACATGAAAGGTTATTGCCTAAAACGTGTTAGGGAGTTTCAAACCCTAAATATAGCCGTTCCTCACACACCACAAGAGGAAACTCACGAAGCTATCTCCTCCAACGGATAGTTTTTCAAGAGTGACCTTGGTGTATGCCTATAAATACTTGTGACTCTCTACATTGTAAGGTTATGGGAAATTTGTAAGCAACTCAAGAGCTCAAACTTATTATCGCAAAGTTAAAGCACTCGAAAAACTTAGAATTTCCCAAGTGCTTTTAAATTGAAGAGAGCTCATTAAACTAAGCCTAGCATGATAAGATATATCCGAAGCTTAGTCGAGATATCCTAGCCTTTACATTGTTCTTTATTGTAAAGGATATCTCATCCTAGTTGGAAACCAACCAAGAAACCCCAAACCCTTTAGAAGGTAGTTTGAGTGTGATTGTTGGTGAGAAGAGTTTTAAAGAGTTAGTAAACTACGCGGAGTAGTCAGAAAGCTCTAGAGGTGAAGTTAGTAAGCTACAGAGGTAGTTTGAAAGCTTGTTTGTGTTTGAGTAAGTAAACTACGGAGGTAGTCAGAAAGCTCAAGGTCGGGTTGAGTAAGTAAACTACGTGGAGTAGTCAGAAAGCTCAGGGCCGAGTTGAGTAAGTAAACTACGCGAGGTAGTCAGAAAGCTCAAGGAAGTGATTAGTGAATTTCTCTCAAGAGATCGAGAGAGAGTGGACGAGGGAGCTTGAGTCTCGAACCACTATAAATTGTCGTGTTGTTTATTGCTTTTATTTGCGGCTTAACTGCATTTGCATTGACTTAAATCAAAGCATATTTTCACCGATATTTCGGTTGGAATCAATCCAATGGAAGTTGCATGTAATTGAATCACAATCTAATCACTATTCCATTAAAGGAAGGTTTTTAAAAGCTTAAAAACGAGTATAAAACTAAAGGGCCAACTATTCAAGACATCCGAGTAGCTAGAACAGATAGTTACCAAACCGAACTTACTCTTCGAGGGTTCAAAGAAGTTAGTTATCCGATCCAAGCAACTCAGGATCTCTGAAAACTCAGGACTCAGTTGGGATTATCTGAGGTTTCTTAAAGCAGCTCAGGATCACTGTCTCAGTAGACTTTGACTCAGAGTGATTTGTGCTTCTCAGGACCAAATCTTCATGATTATCTGACCCAAGCTGACCTCAGTAAAAGAAAAGTTTTAAAAACACCTAACACGTGTATTCCCCATACACGTAAGACCTTTTACACAGGACCAACAAGTGGTATCAGAGCAGTGGTTCAACTTGACCACCTGCTTTGTTGACCAAAGTTTTATTTGCTAAAAATACTTGTGGTCTATCTGAACTGATCTTATTTGCTGAATTCTTAAAAGACTCACATAAAATGTCTTCTAAGAAACTTCCCATGTTCTCAGTGGAGAACTATGATTTATGGAGACTGAGAATGCAGGCTCACTTGTATTCCAAACATGAACGTATGTGGAGAGTGGTCTCTGAAGGACCATTCCAATTTACTGTGGTGAATCCCAGAGGAACAGAAAATGAGAGAAACGATCCTAGAGCAGATTTCCTAAGTCCGATGACCAATCGACTCTGAGGGAGAGAAAGTTAGTCAATCTAGACTATATTGCTAAAGACACACTATACAAAGACAATTGATGATGGTGTGATGGGAATGATCTCTCACCGCAATATCAAAAAAAGAAATTTGGGATACACTAATGTAATGTGGCAAGGTACGATCATATCAAAAGAAAACAAACTTTCAGGTTGCAATAGGAAAGTTTGATAGTTTTGAAATGGAAGAAGGTGAATCAATTGACAAATTGGAAGTCAGATTCACTAGTATTATGAATGATCTAAATGCACTTGGAAAGAAATATCCACAGAGAGAAGTTGCATTGAAAATTCTTAGAGGTCTTTCTAAGAAATGGGATATACATGCAGTGGTGATTGAAAACACGAAAAACATAAATTCAATGCCCTATCAACAAGTCTTCTCTCGAAATGAAGGCCTATGAGTTTGTAATTGATAAGAAATCCAAAAAGGTCGATAAAGAAAGATGATTCATCATCTAGTAAAAATGTGGCTTTTAAGGCCAAAGATAAAAACCATAAAACTAGAGAGTTCGAGACCTCCTTGCTAAGAATCGGGATGAGCTTGAGGATAAGCTAAAGACCGATGGCAAGGAGGTTTGAAAGACTTAATAGTCGATATGGAAAATACAAAAGCTATTACAGAATCAGGTGTACCGTAAGAAACCCGAGGACGTAAAATTTGAGTTACCAGAGATTTGCCACTATAAAACTGGATTGGGATACATTCCAGGAACCTCACAAGGTCATTTGAATGTTTGATCAAGTAGCAAGAAGACAATCTTTGTAAAAACCAAAGGCACCTACACTTCAAAATCAAGAAATGCCCAAGGTTGTAGACAAGGAAAAGGACCCATGGTTTCAAAGAAATCGAATGATCGGTAGGAAAGCCCAAACCTCAAAAGGCTAGAAAACCTGAACATTGGGCTGGAAAATTTCTGTGCAAGTACTTCAATGCCTCAAAGTTAAGAATGCAAACTGAAAGGATCAAGATGAACCATCGAGGAATCTTCGAAGAGAAACACTCAAAGAAAGACATTCTCAATCGAAGAGACCAAGTCCTCAAGATATCGAAGACCCAAATTTCAAAATCAGATAACCTAAAACCCCACTTGCCTAAGGGTAAAGGTTATCCGAACCCGAGTCAACAAAGATTTAGACTGCAGAAAAAGCCTAAGCATCTGAACAAAAGGCCTGAACCAAAGAAAATTCAAAAGCCCATGTTCATGCTAAAGCTAGCACACATACACGTAAAAACCGCTAAGGCACCTGCAGAGTAGTAAATGTGTATGTTGATGTTTATGGAAAACAAATTAGCCACTCTAAAGTGATTAGAGTTGTCAAAGCAGATTTGGATTCCAAAGGTACAAAATTTAACCTTGTAGGACCCTATACAACCGGGTACCTAAGAATTGATCATTTTTTCAGAGAAAAACAAGGGCACCGAAAGGTGATTAAAGATCACATAAAGATCGGATGAGTAGAGATGAAAAAGCCCCGATGTATGGTATCTTGACGGTGGATGTTCAAGACATATGACAGATTCAAGAAGATACTCGGTGACTATGTTGAACAAAGAGGCCCTCAGATCACTTTTTTGGAGATAACTCCAAGGATGTAGATCAAGGATATGGAACTTTGGAAATCGACTAGGGTTCATATCCATGGTGTTTCATATGTATTCGGATTGAAGCATAATTTGCTTTCAATAAGCCAATCTCGTGATAAGTGGTTTTAATGTTGAGTTCTCTAAGAACTTATGTTATGTGAAAGATGATACAACACGTAAAATATTATCGATTGGTACTAGAAAAGGAAATGTGTATCTTCGCGATGATTGAGTTCAACTCCTAAAGATACATGTTTGGTTGCTAAAAGTTCCACAGATACCGGTTGGTTATGGCATAAAAAGAATGAATCACCTGAATTTCAAAACCCCGAATAAGCTTGCAAGATTAGCTCTTGTGAGAGGGTTGCCTAATGAAGTGTTCAAGAAGGAACATATTTGTGATGCGTGTATAAAAGGAAAACAAGTTAGAGCATCATTTAAAAGCAAAGTAGATGTTTTACCGAAAGAATACTTCGATTCTTGATATGGATCTCTTTGGTCCTAAAACACCAAGAATACTAATGACAGAAATACACATTGGTAGTAGTTGATGACTACTCAAGATATACTTGGGTCATATTCTTACTCAAGAAGAAAGAGACTCGAGATAAAGTCGCCAGATTCATCAAAAAGACTCAAGATTGAGAAAAATGCGAGTGTGGTCAAAAAATCGGATCGACAAAGGAACTGAATTTATAAATCATATCATATCGATTATTGTGCAAAGAAATGGAATTTCACATGAAACATCACCGCAAGGACCCTCAACAAAATGGTGTTCTTTGAAAGAAGGAAATGTAACTCCGAAAAGAAGTTCGCAAGGACAATGGTAATGGGGCGATATTCCTAAAAGGTTTTGGGTTGAAGTCAACAACACCGTGATGCTACTCGAAACAGATCCATCTTGACCAAGAGTCAAGGCAAAACACCTTATGAGCTTTGGAATGAAAGGAAGCCTCTTGTTTCTTTCTTTTCGTGTGTTTGGTTGCAAGTGTTTCATACACAATAATGGTAAAGATCGATTGAAAACATTTGATAAAGGTTTCGATGAAGGAATATTCTTAGGATATTCTCAAGTCAAGAAAGCTTTCAGAGTTTACAAATGTAGGGACTCTTATTGTGGAGGAAACACCTCATGTTGTTTTTGATGAATCTACTTTGTGTTCGAAGAAACAGAACATGATGCAGATGAACCAAGAGGATCACCAGATTAAGCACGAAAAAGAATGACAAATCATCCATTGAACTCGAAAAGAAGAAGTCGGTCCACTATCTATGATTGGAGTGACTATAGACTCAGATAAAGAAGTTGCGGATGGAACTCGGGATGGTGAGAGACTCAGAAAGCCAACACACCAAAGGTGACCAATCAAAATGCAGACCGATTCGGATCAGTATATGATGCCAATGAAGATGTGGTCACAATCGAGGCAAATTTCGAATCTATCAACCAAAGGGGGAACAAATGTCTCGACAATGTTCTAAATAGAATTTCCCGAGGAAGATGATTCTCTTTCTCCTTTTCTGTTGTTCCCCGAAGTTTCTTGAATTAAATCGAACCTAACATTTCAAATGTTGAGGATCTTCTTTGAAGGGGGAACATCAAGAAGGAAATGGTTAGATAGTCATCCTACAAGTCGATTGTGGGTGATCTAACCAAGGTGTTAAAACAAGAAGGTTCCATGGTGAGAGTGCACTATTTGGCCGCTTTCCTATCGGAGAAAGAACCTTGAGATTGGTGAAGCTCTACAAGATTCTCATTGGATTCTTTGCTATGCAAGATGAAATAATCAATTATCAAGAAATGAAGTATGGGAGCTACTAGATAGACTGAAAAGGCACAATGTCATTGGAACCGGGTGGGTTTTCAAGAATAAAAGAGATGAAAACAACAACATTGTAAGAAACAAGGCAAGGCTAGTTGCACAAGGTTATTCCCAAGAAGAAGGTTTGGATTATGATGAAACCTTTGCACTGTTGCAAAGACTAGAAGCCATCGATTGTTTCTTGCATATCTCGCCCACATGAAGTTCGCGATCTATCAAATGGATGTGAAAAGTGCATTTTCGAGCGGTGTGCTTAAAGAAGAGGTTTATGTGGAACAACCTCCGGTTTCAAAAAATAATGACCAAGTTTCTGTGCTCGTAAAAGCTTTGTATGGTCTTAAGCAAGCACCTGAGCATGGTATGATACTCTTTCTCGGTTTCTTCTTGACCATGGTTTTGTCAAAGGAACTGTTGATAGAACTCGCTCGGGATAGAAGATGGGGAAGATATCTTCATGGTTCGATATATGTTGATGATATCATTTTTGGATCTCCAAACCATCAATTTGTGTGAAAAGTTTTCAACACCGATGAAAGGCAAGTTTGAGATGTCAATGATGGGAGAGATGAATTTTTTCTAGGTCTTCAAGTGGAACAAACAAAGGAAGGAATATTCATCAATCAGCAAAGTACACCGTAGATCGATTGCCAAATATGGTGTGAGATTGCAATGCATTAGATTCCCATGAATACTAACTACAAGATGGATCTCGATTTCAAGGCAAATCGGTGAGTCATATCGATTATAGAGGAATCATTGGATCATTGCTCTATCTCACGACAAGCAGGCGGATATAACATTTCTTTGTTGGGATATGTGCAAGATACCAAGCTAATCCTAAGGCTAGTCACATGGAGGTTGCCAAAAAAGATACCAAGTATCTTAAGGGCACTGTGAATAGAGGATTATGGTATCCATTTGATGATAACCTTCAATTAGCTTGGTTACTCGAGATCTTCGATTATGGAGGTTGCAAGGATTGATGAAGTCCACCATCGAACTTGTCAATTTCTTGGAAGTAAGTTGATATCTTGGTTTTGAAGAAATGCAGGACCTCGGTAACAAACAAGATCATGAAATTTGAATACATGAATTTGCGAGGAAGTTTGTTGTCTTTCGATTCTTTGGCTCAGACAACAATTAAGGGATTATAATGTTGTAGCCAATGAAGTACCAATATTTTGTGACAATAATAGTGCCATTGCTATTTCACAAAATCCGTTATTGCACAACCGAGATGCAAGCATGTGGATATCGGACATCACTTCATCGAGATCATGTCGAGAAAAATGACATAAGGATGGAGAAAATTCATACTGATAAGCAGAGAGCTGATATCTTGACTAAACCTTTGGCTGAATCAAGATTTCAAGAACTTTCAGTTGAATTAGGGATGTTGGATCCAGGTGTATAGAGTAAATCTGAAAAATTGAAGGTTTTCAGATGCATGAAGTTTTCTCAGAATTCTACTGAGAAACTCAGGATAAAATGGAAATACTGAACTGAGTCTCAGGAAACTCAGATTTATCAAGGTCAAGACCAAAGGTTATACTGAACCCATTCAATACTCAGTATCATACTGACATTTTATCAAGGTCAATACTCAGTAAGACTGATAGAGGGAAATTAGTCTGAAGAAGTAATGACTCATGCGACTCATTTATTGCTTAAGTGAAGCTCAACAATCATTTAATGCTCTATTACATTAATGACCAATGAGGATATATTGATGGCTTACTTTTCGGGAATTGACCTTTCGCATACCCGATTAATCGGCGATTAATCTCAACCGTTGCTTTTCACCTAACCAACGTGAATTCCCACGATCTCGAAACTATATATTCCTCAAGAAGCCATTCAAGCCCAATTTTATCAAACCCTTCGCTCCCAAAAATCCTCAAGAAGAAAATCCCTTGCCCGTAAAAAAACCTAAACCCTAAATCTTCAAATCTTTAATCTTCAAATGGCTCCTACCGTTTTGACAAATTAGCGAAACCAACAAACCTTGGTACGAGTATGTTGTCTCGCCGATAGCACAACCAACTCTAAACGTAAGAAGAGGCTCTCCATATGATCCGTTTGGCCAAGCTCACCCATCTCGCCTCAGTTTAATGGGACCAAGAATACGCGAAAAGAGGTAATCGAGTTCATCTCAGAATCAAGATAGATGAAGAGGATGGTATGCATTCCAAGATTATCAGATCACATTTAGAACACACGTCTAAATACATCGACTTCGTTTGGGAATTGTATATAATTCCGAAGAATTTAAATGATGTTTTTGAGCTCTGTGATAGAGGGGAGGATCCCGTGTATATGTTGGGGGAGAAAGGAGAGTTTTTAGATAGGATTGCCGAGAATCTCAGAAAATTTGAGGCTACACCGCATAAGGGCATTTGAAGCCACAATAGAGTTTTTTTGGATATTGTGAGCAAATGCATCATGAGTCATTCGGGAGTTTTTGAGCGATTAGTACTCGAAGCTCCGATTAATGGCGGCGATTGAGGCTTCACCCACCACCGACTTCAATCGCCTTATTCTTGATTCAGACGGTGAGTGAACAAGCCAAAGTCGTAAAAGGGAGAAGGGCGGGGCTATCTCGATCAAAGGCAAGATCCACCATGCCACCAAAAATAAAATTTATTTTGGAGATGTGTAGAGAGGAGGAGGACATCTTCGCCAATTCGACCCCATTCCTAAGTCCAAGGTGCTCTTCAAGCCCATTGTCAGAAGAAAAGCCATCAGGAAGAAAGAAAAGAAAGCAGAATCACCAAGTTACTGCTTTGAAAAGAAACCCAACAAACCAGGGGGGAAGGTTTTGTTGAGGCCAAGACGGAGCGGGGTGAGAAGTTGAAGAAGAAAACCCTCGCCTCCCAAGCGCCAAAATAATGGTGGTTCTCACCGACGAAGATGACAAAGGATTCTCAAGAGATTCAACCCGAGGGCAAAACCATTTAGAAATCACCATTACAAGTCTTGCTCAGTTATCTCTAAGGCACGAGACAGATCGAGGGAGCAGTCTTCTTCGAGGTGCTTGAGACATCGCGATTCAGATAAAATTTCTCAGAAATTTTTAAAGAAACTCGACCTTTAGATTCCTACCAAAGATGTGCCGCTCGACAGTAAGAGCCAACTCAGAGTCAATCGAGGGCGTGCTACCAGTCCATGAACCTACTCAGATGCAAACCGAGGACTGATCAAGACAACATTCGATGTCAGCCGAGACTCGAGGATCACTTTTTATTTGGATGAGCTCTGAAGTGATCTACTTCTTGATCCTTGGTGATGCTTGACCGAACCAGAAAGCCTAAGATGGAAGAAGGAGAAGTCAAGAAACCGAAAGTGGAGGAGCAGGGGGGAACGGTTCATATGTGCTACCGAGCTCACTCATACCCGATCTGCAAAGATATCTTTCAGATTAAGGATGACGGTTTTCATCCTCAATCGACTCTTCCTGAGATGCTTAACATTGCCGCATTCGTAGAGGGGAAGACCGGGTGGAATGAGGAGACAATTTTTCCGGATCGAGTTCTCAGATTCAGAAAGACAAAGCTCGGGATGAAAATTTCCGATTTTGATGAGCTAGTTCGAAGAAGATAGTCGTAGAGGAGAGAGCTTAATGGGTTGGTGCCCCTAAAGCTGAGAGAAATCTCAAGATGGGGACCAACAGGAGATGTTGAGGATCGGGCTCGGATGGAGAAGGAAACTCAGGCTGATTAACCTGAATCATTCAATCCTCTCATCGGTTAAGACTCTTCTTGTACCTTTTTGGCACTATTAACAATTATGCTAAAGTTATGAAGTTTCTATCTTTAACTCCGAATTGTCTCGATGTACAGACCGAGGCTCGCTTAGAGATCGAGCTCGGGATGAAGCCGATGCTCAAGTGCGGACAGACCGACCTCAAGGTCAGTTTCAACCTCGGGATGATCAATTAGCATGTATGCAAAATGTTCTGAGATCGACCTCACCCCCATACCGAGAAGTTTTGAGAAGGTTGAGCCAATGATGAACAAAATCGCCAGATGGAAGAGACATTGGCCACCAAAACTGTAAGATGGAGAATCGAAGTTCATCTTCTAACTAGTGCAACTTCAAGACACTCGACCTCAAAGATGACCTCCATGGAAGACAAGTTGAACGAGAAGTCGATAGAGTCAAGGCCGAAATGAAAAAGCCGAACTTAAATGTAAGCACCGGGTGAGAATACCGAGTTTTAGAGGTGAAATTGTCGAGAAGAACGGCATCTCGATCAAATCATTGTTGAGGAAATGAGCTCAATGCTCATGACCAAGATGACAGAGATGTTTAAAGATGCTCTCTCCGCGAAGTTTGCCCATCTTTCAAGAATTTTCGTAGGCTAAGAATCACCTCAGAGGCTAGAAGATGAACAGATCAGCTTAGCGAGGAGAGGTGCTACTGTAAGCAAAGAGAAATACCATATGGACATAGCACTTCAGACTTCTTCCAAATTACGGTACAAGAAGGGTGAAAGGCCGATGAAGACCTCGAAGTTATCGGGCACGTACTTTGGAGAAAAAAAGGCGTAAAAGGAAGTTCAAATGAATAGCCTATCTAAAGCCTTGAAGGAAGTCGGGTTATCGACAAAAAATGAAGTTCAAGAAGGTGGAGAAGCCGATCTACACTCAAAGTTTCGAGAAACCATGCTTGATGTTGCAAAGAGAAACCGAGGATAGAGCTAAGGTTCGAAATGTTGCATCACGCCAAATCGCTTATGAAGAGGAAAGCCTGGGCATTGTTGAACCCGAGAGCAAGGCGTCTAAGGCTTCTAAGCCAAGGCAAAGAAAGTTGGTTGAAGAATTAGAAGAGTCTGTGTCAACCTCAGAGAAAAGTCTTCAACACAAGGAATGCTCTGAAGACACTCCAGATAGAACAAGCAAAGAAAGCTGCTGCTTCGATCTCAGGCGTGCCTGTGATTAGGAAGAAAATAGATGAAGAGCAGAAGCGAAGGAGTGGATACAAAAAGTTTACGAGCAAACGGAGAGGGACATCAAAAGCACAAAAATGGCCACACATTGACAAATGGATGCCCATCCAATTCAATGACAAGTTGAAAGAGGTCAAGAGAACCTTCCGGTTTCTACTATGAAGTGCTTTCGAGGGAATGGAAAGGGGAAGGCTCAGATCCAAATGAAGCATTTATTGAATATCTCCTAACCTTCTATCCTAAATATCTCCAAAGCTGGATAAACCTTGCGGATGAAGGAAAGGTGCAGATAGTAGCCCCCGGTCCATATACCTACCCTCCTCCAAGACTTGATAATGGCTTGGTGAATGAAAAAGCCATTACTCACTCAAGAAATTGCTCAATATGCCTGACGTTAGGGTCGACGAGGGAACCGTCCAGGATATCATCAAGGAAAGAAATGCCTTTCAAGAAGAGGTATTTGAATGTTCAACTGGAGGTGCCCATGATAAAATTGAAGAAGATGTAAATCAAGAGCGAGAAGACCGAAGAGCGAAATCAAGATCAAGATCAAGACTTACCCAAGACACTTGTAATTTTTTTCTATCTTTTTGTCTTTTATTTTTTGTTCCGATAAGTTTCATTGTAACATGTCTAATCTACTCATCATCAATGAAAATTTATCATTTATGCTCAAAAGATAATATCTCATTATCTTATTTACTTGTTTTTTACTTTTGATATCTTTGAATGATGTCTCCGAATTAATTGTTTATGGGAAATTGTTTATTAAGTATTTGGTGATGAATCCTTTTGAGAGATTCATTATCAAGAAATTGTTGAATGATTAATTGTTGAGGAGATTCTCGTAAATTATTGGGAGATTCTCTCGTCAGAAATTATTGGAGACATAACCAATCTTGTAATAGGATAAACTCAAACCACGAGTTTAGGTTATATGTTTTAATAAGATAGATTTTGGCATCATAAAAAAAGGGAAATTGTTGGGAGATGAATTTAATAAAGATATATGATTTTGATTAGATCCCAAAACCCCCGAGTATGACATGTTCAGATAATCTTGATAGTTGAGTCAAGATTCGGGCTTTTTATAGTATTCGTGATGATATTCGCAAAATGTATAGTCGCCAGATATAGATCGTAAGAAACCGAGAATCAAGACTCAAGCAGAAATCGAGAATCAAGACTCAATTAGTGAAATCGAGATATCAAGACTCAAGTAGAAATCGAGAAACCGAAGACTCAAAGATGAAGATTCAAAGATATTCGTGGAAGACTCAAGACTCAACAGTTCAAGACTCGTAAGACCCTCAAGACCGTAAGACTTTGAAGACATGTAAGATGTAAGATCAAGAATCAAGATCAAGAATATCGGCATAGTAATTATCAAGACTCAAGAATGCATCGAATGCTCAAGATAAACTCAATGTTCCGAGGCAATCAACATATCCCATCAAGCGATAACATCGGAAGATCGCGATTCCTTTAGAAAAATAGATATTTGCCAAGACATTCAAATGCGCATAAAAGGAACTAAGTCAGGAATGTTGTTAAGGTTATATCAACTCGTAGTTTATAACCAAAAGAGCTGTTGAAGGTGTCTACCTTTAATGGAGACAAAAAGTCAAAAGAGGAGGACAACATCGCATTAACATCGATAATCGGTGGGAATGTGAAAAAAAGATGTCGAAGTACAAAAGTTCCAGATCGCAAAAAAGTGAAGACGGCCACATGAAAGGTTATTGCTTAAAACGTGTTAGGAGTTTCAAACCCTAAATATAGCCGTTCCACACACCACAAGAGGAAAACTCAATTTAAGCTATCTCCTCCAACGGATAGTTTTCAAGAGTGACCTTGGTGTATGCCTATAAATACTTGTGACCCTCTACATTGTAAGGTTACGGGAAATTTGTAAGCAACTCAAGAGCTCAAACTTATTATCAAAAGTTAAAAGCACTTAAAAACTTAGAATTTCCCAAGTGCTTTTAAATCAAGAGAGCTCATTAAACTAAGCCTAGCTTGATAAGATATATCCGAAGCTTAGTCGAGATATCCTAGCCTTTGCATTGTTCTTTATTGTAAAAGGATATCTCATCTAGTTGAAACCAACCAAGAAACCCCAAACCCTTTAGAAGGTAGTTTGAGTGTGATTGTTGGTGAGAAGAGTTGTAAAGAGTTAGTAAACCACGCGGAGTAGTCGAAAAGCTCTGAGAGGTGAAGTTAGTAAGCTACATAGGTAGTGAAAGCTTGTTTGTGTTTGAATAAGTAAACTACGGAGGTAGTCGAAAGCTCAAGGTCGGGTTGAGTAAGTAAACCACGTGAGTAGTCGAAAAGCTCATGGCCGAAGTTGAGTAAGTAAACTACGCGAGGTAGTCGAAAGCTCGGGAAGTGATTAGTTAATTTCTCTGAAGAGATCGGAGAGTGGACGTAGGAGCTTGAGTCTACGAACCACTATAAATTGTTGTGTTGTTTATTCTTTCTTTATACATTGCTTGTTGCATTGACTTAAATCTGAAAGTATATTTTCACCGATATTTCGGTTGTAATCAATCCATTTGGAAGTTGCATGTAATTGAATCACGGTAGAATCACTATTCCATTAAAGGAAGGTTTTAAACAAAGCTTAAAAGCAGTATAAACTAAAGGGCCAACCATTCAAGACATCCGAGTAGCTAGAAACGGATAGTTACCAAAAACCGAACTTACTCTTTCGAGGGTTCATTAAGTTAGTTATCGATCCAAGCAACTCGGGATCTCTGAAAACTTCGGGACTCGGTTGGGATTATCGAGGTTTTACGAAAGCGGCTTCGGGATCCTTGTCTCAAGACTTTGACTCGGAGTGATTTGTCTTCTCGAGGACCAAATCTTGGGATTATCCGACCCTGGCCGACCTCAAAAGTAAAAAGAAAATTTTAAAAAACACCTAACACGTGTATTCCCCCATACACGTGTAAGACTTCGTTTGCAAGGACCAACAATAACTATTGCTTTGACTTATGATAGTAAGAGAGTCAATGTGATTCGATTCCTTATATCTTGGGCAATATTATTAATTACATGACGATTCTTTGACATTTAATCTGAGATAATCATGTGCAAGAAACGTCTTGCTTGATTTGTCCCCTTGGTGGGCTAATTTTTATCATACCAAATCTTGCAAAGAGAAATTTATTTCGGTATGGATAATAACGTTGAGCTATCTTTACTCAAGGACAAAGATATTAATTAATATAAAGCTTGTTAAGTGGCTTAATTAATTAATGGACTAAGATAATCTTAAACACGGAAAAATAATGTGAGGACCCATATTATAGTAAAAGTCGTAATATGGGTTACGATGGATAGTTAAATATTAATTTTACAGTGGAGTAAATTAATATTAATGGACTTAAATTATTTGGCCCAATATTATAGCTTCATAGTCCATTGGAGGTCCAATCATAATTCTCCTAAAGGCCCCTCAAATAGCCCAAAATAAAGTTCAATTAATGAAAGGGAGAAGAAAATATTCTTGCCTAATATTTCCTAATTATTTTCGAAATTGTAGGAAAAAGAAGAAGAAATATTTTCTTTATTTTCTTGAAAGGATTTTATGGAAAGAGATAAGTATTATTGGAATACATAATTATCCCATAAATTCAAGAAGTCAAATCTTGACTCTTATTGCCTTGTATTTTTCGAAAAAATAGGATAAAAGGGGAATAAGATTTTTATGGAAAAAATTAATTAAGGAGAAAATAATATAGGAGATATATTCAAGATTTCTTGTAGACAAAGAAAAAGGTTTTCTTCCTTATTTTTTCATTGGAAAAATCGATTCTTAGTCCTATAAATAGGGGATGAATTTTTCATCCCCAATGCAATTCCATGTGTTGGAAATATTAGAAATCCACAAAAGGTGGTGGCAAAATATTTTATCTTTTCTCTTGTTAAAATTGTTTGTGTGAATCCTCCCTTGGATTGCCTTCCGTGGACTTGGGACATATTTGGGAAGGCTCTTTGGGTTGATCCATCGTCTCAACGGGTTGTCTCTACAAGAATAAGTAATCTCAGAACTCCTAGATTCCGCATGCTTAGGATTTCGTGGATTATGTGTATGCATGATTGTTTATTTGCTTATTAATTATTATGTTGAATTGATTTAGGATTAATTCATGTTAGTAATTAATTGATTAATTTAAATATGTATTTAAAACCATCTCGAATAGATCCGAGCACCCATATTTTCCCAACAACCGGTATCGAGCTCTCGGTTTTAGAACTCGACTTTTAAATTATTATTTAAATTATGTTGGACATTAAATTGAAAATTGGATAGTAGAATTGCTAGATCTGTTTTGCAAGTATCCAATTGTCATGGTATTTAATGTGTTTATTTTTCATGCGTATGAATGTTGGTTTTAATTTGACTTGTTGATTTGTTTTTTCGTGAGAAAATCCACGAGTAGATTAGGCTATTTGATTTGTTCAATGTAATAGAAGCAGTCTAGATTTAAAGGTGTATTTATTTTTTGTTAAATAAATTTCCTTCATCGGGGAAGATGAAGATTTTCAGAGGAGTTAAACGGACGAGCAACGTCGTAAGCGACGATGCATCATATGAAATGTGCCAAGGGGAGGACTGCCATTATATTTCATTCCAAAAGCGGCGGCGCCACCCTGGCAAAAAGTCCGAATAAGGACTCTGATTGAAAGGGACGAGCGACGTAGCACGGGGTTTAACGTGGGCAGCTAATAGGTGACGGGTCTTTTTATGTGCAGTAGAGATCTAGAACAACAGAAGTAGAATAATTTTCTGCTACAAGCTCTTATCTCGAAATGTCAGAGGAATTAATTGCCCGAATGGGAATTGAGTATTTAAATATAAATTTAATTCTAACAATTATTACTAGCGTGAATTAATCCTATATTAATTCAAATAATAATTCAACAATAAATCATGCATATAAGCATTCACATAAATCCTAAATGCGGGAATTGCTACGGTTTACGTGAACTAATCTATTTGGGACGGCAATGGACTCGGTTGATAAGAACACACCAAAAGCCTTCCCAAGTATTCCTAGCCCTAACAAATCAATCCAAATTGGAAGGAAACTTCGAACAATTAACAAAAGGAAAAATAAATTATTTGTTGCACCACCTTTGTGGATTTCTAATTTTTTCAACACATGGAATTGTTAAATACACGAATTGAAATTTTTCGAAAAAAACACAGATTGCCGGCGTTTCAAAATATTATATATTTTTTCGACGCTTGATATTTTTCCGAAAAAAGGATCAATTCTGTGTCTGAGGATGAAACATTCATCTCCTATTTATAATAGAGAGGGGACGAAAATTAGGGCTCAAAATAGGGTTAGGAAAGATCTTTTCGATCTCCAAGAAATCTTGAATATATCCCATATATTCTTTCTTTCCATGTGTATTTTTCCACAAAAATCTCACACCCTTATTTAACCCATTTTTCAAAAATTAATAGGAGGTTTTTCAAGATTGGATCTTTTCAATTTATGAGATATTCTTGTATTCCAAGAATACATATCTTTTTCCATAAAATCTTTTCAAGAAAATCAAGAAAATCCTTCTTCCTATTATTACTCTATATATTTTGAAAATCATAATTAAAGAAACCAAGTGGGAGATTTCTTGAATTTATGGGATAATCTTGTATTCAAGAATACTTATCTCATTTCCATAAAATCTTTTCAAGAAAATTCTTCTTCCTTTTTCTTTAATAATTTAGAAATTTAAGGAAAATAATGCAACAATAATTTATTTTATTTTAAACACCTTTTCAGGTTATTGGACTTTACGTTTTGGGCTACTTGGGGGCCTTTAGGAGAATTAAGATTGGACCTTCCAATGGATCTTAAATTTTCAATATTGAGCCACAATATATTCAAGCCCATAAATATTAATTAATCCCACTACATAATTAATATTGCACTATCCATCTTAACCCATATTATCATTATATGGCTCAGGTTATTATTTCAAGTGTTTGGATTATCTAGCCCATTAATTAATTCAAGCCCCAAATAGCTTTCCATTAATTAATATCTTTTGTCCTTGGTCAAGAGCGGTTCAATAAATATTATCCATAGGAAACTAATTCTGCAAGATTTGGTATGATAAATCTTATGATCCTCCCAGGGCAACCCGTCGAACAAAGCGTGCTTGCACACGATTCTTCATTATTAAATCTTAGCAATCACATGTGACCAATAATATTGCCCAAGATATAAAAGTATTGAATCTCGTTGATTCTCTACTAAAATCATAAGTCAAAGCGATAATTACTAACCACACTGCGATCCTATTTAAGGGACGAAGATTAAGAAATAACGAACCACTTGAGGGTCTAATTCTTCCTAGTTCAGTCTTTCAAGAATTTATCCTCTCGTAGGTCATATTCAATTAGATCGGTCATGCACTAGTGTAATCTCTTGGTCAAGCAAAGCCGATCGAGCCTTACACTTCAACCTTTCACGATGGATTGTTCATTTCCATCTAGGTGCGTGAACGATGTACTTTTAGTTACAAGGGGATTAATTTAATCTTACGTGATCCGGTATCACTAAATTAACTACAATGTAACACGTCTTATTTATTGAGCAGTTATGCATTAAAATATATGTAAACATCAATGATATTTAAAGCATCAATGATAAATAATTTATTTCAATAAATAAGATGAATTCGGGTTTGGTTATACAAAGTAAAAGCATACTTTCAAATTATAACCCCAACATAATTTGAAGGGATATTAGGAGAGAGCAATGACCAAGCTTAAGCGCAATTGGTCCATCTCTCCTTTCTAGGCCAAAAGGAGGCAAGAAGAAGAAAACCAAAAGTGAAAGCCAAGCTAACTCAAATGTTGCCAAGGGCTAAGTGGGGAATTGCTTCAATCTAGCGGTGAAAAAAGGACATTGAGGTCGGCTGTTCCAAACCCAAAACGAATGGAAAGAAAGGTAATTCTCGCTCATTTAGTTTTTTGAAACTTGTTTGGCGGAGTATCTTTGCCCATTCGTGGGTAGTGAATCTGGGATACACCGATCATGTTTGTTTCACGTTCTGGGGGGTTCAGTGGACCCGACAACTTAGTGGAAGTGAGATCCTCATCCGCTAAAGCGATCTTTAAGAGGCCATTTGAAGCGATGGGAGAAGTGCACCTGTCTTTTGAAGACAAGACTTTAATTTTAAGAGATGTTCTTTATGTTCATGTTTTTGAAAAAACCTTTATTTGGGTTCTAAACTATTCACGAATGGATATTCCCATTCGTTTTTTAATAAGCATATTCTTGTTTTGCATAACGATATGATTATCTATCGTGGAACTTTTGGAACAATCTCTATATTATAATTGTGCACATCACTCATGCATAATACATCGTATAACACATCTACTATTTATTGTAAAAAAAAAGCGCTAACGTGAACAGAAACACTCTTTGGGCTTTAAGATTAGGTCACATTAACCAAAAAAGGATTCAAAGGTTGGTTCAAGATGGATCGTTGGGGTCTCTCCAGATTGAACCATTTCAACTTGTGAATAAATGCTTAGAGGGTAAAATGACCAAGAGGGGGCATTTTGGAGCCGAGGGCTAGAGATAAGAAAGTGTTAAAAAATCGTTCACACCAAAGTTGTAATGGTCAATGCAAATCAAAGCTAGAGGTGGCTCTGAGTATTTTGTTATGTTTATCAATGATTACTCACGCTATGGATACATTTTCCTAATGAAGCATAAACCGAGACCTTTGATAAATTCAAAAATTTAAGGCTCAAGCAAGAGAATCATAAGAGAAAAAGACTATCAAGTTTCTACGATCTCGATCGTGGAGATAATACCTCACCGATGAATTTTGAACTACATGGAAGAGGGATTTATTGAGCTTGGATCGATACCCACCCCTAATAAAATGGGGTTGCGTAATGAAGAAATAGAACTCTTTTAGAAATGGTAAGGTCAATGACGAAGCATTATCTGATTTACCAAAATCGTTATGAGGTTCAACTTTGAAACAACGCTTATATTCTAAACTTAGTACCATCCAAAGGCCAGTCAAAAAACCCGAGAGAATTGTGGGCCGAGGGCGAAGCCGGTTTAGGACACATGTCGGGATCTTGGGGGTCTCCGCATCGTGTTGGACAAGGAAGCCGTAGATTGGACGATGTTGAGATAAGGTTGTTCATTGAGTATCCCGAAGGAACAAAAAGGATCATGTTCTATGGTCCTGAAGATAAAAAGGTGGTGTCGATGCCTTTATATTTTTAGAAGAAGACTATATGAGCGATAAAAAAGCCTAGAAGTGAGATTACCTTAGAAAGAACTTAAGGGGCCAACTCCATTACTTATTGCATAAAAATGATATACCAATCGTCACACCTACACAACCAGAACCTCGTCGTAGTGGGAGGGTTGTCGTAGAAAACTTTGCGATTCTTAGGGATTGGAGAGTTTTTTGGACTTGATTCGGGGAGAAGAATCGAGATCCATGGTCTACAACGCAGGCAATCAAGATAAGGATGCAACATCTTGGCAAACAACAATGAAAGCGGAGATGGGTTTCAATGGATCACAATAAAGTGTGGGGAGCTAGTTTAACCCATTTAAGGGTAAAACCCATTGGATGAAGTGGGTATACAAGAGAAAGGGGACCCAGGACGAAAGGTTGAAACCTTTAAGCAAAGACTAGTGGCGAAAGGTACACTTTCCGGAAAGAAGGGATCTATGTAGGGAAACCTTTTAAGCCCCATACCATGTTTCAAGTCCATCCGCATTCTCTTGTCGATTGTTGCTCATTTAGACTTTGAGATCTCGGAAATGGACGTCGAAGACTGCTTCTCAACTTAAGTCTTGATTTAAGAAAATCTATATGCAACAACCCGAAGGATTTATTTATCTGGTGCTCAAGCTTAAGAAGTCCATTTTACGGGTCAAGCAAGCATCCTGTATTTGGAATAAGTGTTTTGATCAAGTTATAGAATCCTACGGTTTTGATCGAGAACAAACTTTGAAAGTTGTGTTTACAAAATCGATTGTTAAGCGCCTTGGTATTTTTTGGTACTATCATGAGATTTATCTTCGTTCATCGAAGCGATGTAAAGGTGTTATCGGATGTAAGGGCATGTTTGTCAAAACAATTTAATATGAAGGATTTAGGGAGAAGTCGGTCACATCACAGGGATCAAGATCCTTTCGAGATGTCAGGAAAAGAATGATCAAGCTGCGGGCCTCATACATGTAAAACCTTGTTTTGGCGATTTAACATGCAAGATTCAAGAAAGGCTTTGTGCCCTCACAGACCACGGAATCCATCTATCGAAGAGATGTGTCCCAAAACCACGAAGGAGATAGATGACATGAAGGGCATCCTTGGCGCTTGGTGTGGGAAGCCTCATGTATCGCAATCTTTGATGAGACCCAGGATACGCTGCCGTGAGCATGGTAGCAAGATATCAAAACAACCAGGAAAGAGCATTGGAGTGCGATGAAGAACATACGAAGTGTATTTGAAGGGGGAACGAGAATGTTGGTTTATCGGTGCAGTCCTATCCCCAATCTGTCAGTTCTGCGGATTCGGATTTCAATCGGACATGGACTCGTAAAGTCTACCTCGGGTAATGTGGTTTTGCATGGGGAGTCATGACATGGAGAAGCGTAAAGAAATGCATCTCGATTCTACCATGAAGCCAAATCGTAGGGCCAGTGAAGGGAAGGCAATTGCCTGCTCTAAGAACTTTAGTGGACTTGGGCGTTGTCCCGGATTTTCAAAGACGATCAAGGGTTTATTGTGGATAATGCCGGAACGATTGCAAATTTGAGGGAAGCAAGAGCACATAATGCCAACAAACCCATTGAAAAATACCATCATATCGAGAAATCGTTAGAGAGAGACATCGAGGTGAAAAGAAGAATTGTAAGGAAGATAACTGGCGAGATCCATTCCAAAAAGTGCCTCGAGAGTACATTCGAGAGACATGTGGAAGGAATGGGTGTCAAGAACGTTACTTAATGCTTTGAGTATAAGTGGAGAAATATTATTAGGTTCACATGGGTGACATTAGATGTCACATAGAACCGCAGACATGTTGTAGGATACTTAAAAGCAGGACTTTAGTATAAGTGGGAGATTCTTGGGGTTATCTTGAAAAGTATGCTTTTACTTTGTATAACCAAAGCGTGCATTTTCTTATTTATTTCTTTGAAATAATATATTAATCCTTTGCATTAAATATGAATGAATGTTATATATATTTATTGCAAACCCGTTCAATAAGTTAAAATCGTCGATCGTTGTAGTTAATTTGATGATACCGGTCATGAGAAGATCAAATTAACAACTCCTAAATAATTAAATTACAAATTCAACCAGGATGGAAATGAACAAACCATCATGAAAGGTTGAAGTGTAAGGCTCAATCGGGCTTGTCTTGACCAAGAGATTATACTAGTGCATTTAGATGCACCTTTGAATAAGACCTCTCTGGGAAGATAAATTCTTGATTTGAATATACTGAAATTAGGACCTCAAAGTGGTGTGTTATTTCTTAATCTCAAGTCCCTTAAATAGGATGCGTGTGGAATTAATAACTATTGCTTTGACTTATGATAGGAAGAGAGTAAATGTGATTCGATACCTTATATCTTGGCAATATTATTAATTACATGACGATTCTTTGACATTTAATACGGAGAATCGTTATTGCATTTTGCGTCTTGCTTGATTTGTCCCCTTGGTAGGCTCGTAATCTTTATCATACCAAATTGCAAGTGAAAATTTATTTAGGTATGGATAATAACGTTGAAATGTCTTTACTCCAAGGACAAAGATATTAATTAATATAAAGCCATGCGATTGGCTTTATTAAGTATGGACTAAGATAATCTTAAACATGGGAAATAATGATTTGGAGCCATTTATAGTAAAAGTCGTAATATGGGTTAAAATGATAGATTGATATTAATTTTATAGTGGAGTAAATTAATATTAATGGACTTTGAATAATATTTGGCCCAATATTATAACTTCATAGTCCATTGGAGGTCCAATCTTAATTCTCTAAAGGCCCCTCAAATAGCTAAAATAAAGTCCAATTAATGAAAAGGAGAAGAAAATATTCTTTTAATATTTCCTAATTATTTTCGAAAATTGTAGGAAAAAAAAGATGAAAGATTTTCTTGAAAGGATTTTATGGAAAGAATAAGTATTCTTGGAATACATAATTATCCCATAAATTCAAGAAGTCAAATCTTGACTCTTATTGTTTTGTATTTTTTAGAAAAAATAGATTAAAGAGGAATAAGATTTTTATGGAAAAATTTAATTAAGGAGAAAATAATATAGAAGATAAATTCAAAGATTTCTTGGAGACCAAGAAAAAGATTTTCTTCCTTATTTTTTTCATTGAAAAAATAGGCCCCTTAGTCCTATAAATAGGGATGAATTTTTCATCCCCAATCAATCCATGTGTTGAAAATATTAAAAATCCCAAAGGTGGTGGCAAAAATATTTTATCTTTCTCTCTTGTTAAAATCGTTAAGTGTGAATCCTCCCACGGGATTGCATTAAGTGGACTTGAGACATATTTGGGAAGGCTTTTTAGGTTGATCCAACATCTCACCCGGGTTGTCTCTACTAGAAGTGCGTAATCTCGTAACTCTAGATTCATGCTTAGGATCTATGTGGATTATGTGTACACATGATTGTTTATTTGCTTATTAATTATTATGTTGAATTGATTTAGGATTAATTCATGTTAGTAATTAATTGATTAATTTAAATATGTATTTAAAATCATCTCGAATAGGTCCGGGACACTTATATTTTCCCAACAAATCATGCTTCAAGTCATCGAGTTCTCACAACCTCAATGACCGCAATGACTCATGGGAACACTTGTATGAATAAATGCAAATAATCAAACATAATATTCAAACAAGTGTATTGCCCGTACATTAATATTAAATGAACTATAATATTAAATCAAACAGATATCATCGAAAGTATTATGTCCTTCTAATAGATTATCTACAGGATACTAACACTAATAACCTCCTACATGGACTAGAGTCAATCACCTACATGTCTAACCCTAGACCATCAAATAATACGTGTGTACATGAACACTTAGTGTTTTGGTGAAAAGGATCTCGCCATATTAAATATGTGGGACTACGTTTTATCTATCTCTCCTATTGTTATGATCTCAGGATCAAGTGATAAGTATGGGTACATGCTTGCTTGCATTTGTTGATCTCGGTTCCTTTGCTTAAGTAATCGCACCAACATTGTCTCAATACAACTTTATTAAACAATTGGCTTTCGGAACTGCCCTAGTTTCTCGAGAACTATAAAATCCAACGGTCTCCTTGAGCCCTTACGATCTGACAATGTACCCGGCCCGATTGTTGAATATCGATTCGAGCTTGCTTGGAACTATTCAATCGACCGCCCCATCATTGAGAGTGAAACATAACTGATTGTGATTTGTAATCATCATAATGATTTGAAACTTGCGTCGGCGCATAACCGATTATATTTGGTTACACCGCTCATCGTAGACAAGAAACCACATTTTTAGTTCATCTAAGATACTTTAAAATTGTCTTGGCAATCTAATAAGCGGTCTTGGATTATGTTGGTATCTACAAGTGATATTGATAGCGTAGGCCACTTTTCGATTAAAGTGCAAGTCATGGCGTACATGATTGACCCAGTGCATATGCATATGGGACATCTTTCATGTGCTTGATATCCGACTTCAACGGAAGGACAATCCTTCTTTGATAACTTTGTCTCATGATTTCTTGGAGATAGAGACCCTCTTTAGAGTTCTCCATCAAAAGCGGCTTCATCACCTTGTCTACATAGGTGACCGTGGTGACCTCAACATATTCTTGGATCTATCCGGTGTGGATCTTGATCCCTAAGATGTAGCTGGGGTGCTTCACCAAGATCCTTCATCATAAAGGTCTTTAATAAAAGCGATCTTAACCGGATTGCATTAGCGGGATATTGTTTTCCAAAATTAATATGTTATCGACATACACAATTATGAAAACAATATTCTTCTCCCGTATGTTTATGATAACATAAGGATCTTCCGAGTTTTTTATAAGTCAAAAAGACTTGATACTTCATCAAATCGGATATTCCAACTCTAGAAGCTTTGCTTCAATCCATATATGGATCTCTTTTAGCTTGCATATTAGATTAGAATTTGGCTTAGATATGAACTCTTAGGTTGGAGTCATAAACACTTTCTCATGAATATTTCCATTGAGGAAAGTTGTTTTGGCGTCCATCTGCCAAATCTCATAATCATAGTGTCTTTTGCTATCGCTAGTAAAAGTCGAATGGACTTGATCTTTGCGAATGATGAGAAGGTCTTGTCATAATCAATGCCTTGGCGTTGACTATAACCCTTCGCCACCAACCTAGCTTTGTAGGTTTGTACTTTTCCATTTGCAACCCATGGGTTTAACCCCATTAAGCAACTCAACGAGTCGGACTTGATTGGTATACATCGATTCCATCTCGATTTGATAGCTTCATATACCTTCCAAATCAATATCTAATATTGCAGAGTAAGTATTAGGATCATCCTTATAGGTTATATCCACATTATCGAAGTTCCTCAGAGGTAACCGTGTCTAATGGGCGGATTATGATTCTAATTGACTTCATGGAGCCGTGGTTATCACAGTCATACATTACGATAAATGAATTTTTGGGTGTATCGATTTCATCAATGTCAGGAGAGTCCTCAAGAGCTACACTTTTCAGATGCCTCTTGGGTGGGAGTTTTGAACTATGTTGTTCTCATTGATCCACTTGGAGGTTCTTGAGCCGGCAAGCTTAATACTCCATTACGCTCCCTTTGGCGGAAAGAGCGACCACCTAGTGAAGAATCCCACCGTGAAAAAATCGTTGAATCTTTCACTAATTCTTTGTCATGTTTCTTCGACAAATCATCAGTCTACAGGTTAAGTTGTGGTTCTTGAATTTCTTCAAGTTCTATCATTTCTGACCTTGTTCCTTAAAGATATAGTCTTCTTCGAGGAACTCGGCACCTTACAAAAACAATCCTTTTTTGTTTCTCGGTGGATAGAAAGTAATATCCTCGAGTTTCATAGGATATCCCAAGGTAACCCTTTTCACCTTTGGATTCTAACTTATCGGTAAGCATCCTTTTCTGTCCGGGCAACCGCGTTTTGATATGTGACAAAGTTAGCTTCTTGCCACACCATAATCGTATGGTGTAAGCTCAACCATTTAGATGGAATCTATTCGAATAATAAATTGAGGTTTTGCTTGGCGTATCGATCGAAGAGTCTTAATACTCTTACCAAGTTGCTTCTCTACTTGGTTTTTGTACTCTTTGAATTTCTCAAAGATTCGGATTTATGTTTCATAAGATACACTTATCCGTATCTAGAAATTGTCGATAAAAGTGATAAAGTGGCGAAGTGACCAGCTAGCTAGAATGGGCAATGAATTGTCCACGACATCGCTGTGGATCAACTCTAGAACTTCTTTGGCAAGAACCCCTTTCCCATAAAAGGGTTTGTTGACCATTTTGCCCTTGAGACAAGACTGCACATGAAGAGATGTATGATTATGTAGATGCTTATGGGAGACAAATCAGGCCTTTTGATCTTGATGATTACCATAGAAGTGCTCTGTTTGTTTGGATCTCAAAAGGTAACACTAAGGGAGGTACCTAAAGTCTGATTTGATTGCAGGTTCGCGTGGGTTTGGCCAATAAGGGAGGTGTCGAAAACTAAGCTGGTACATCGATAGTGGATGCTCAAGGCACATGGCGGCAATAAACATCTCCTCGGTTCATACATAGAACAAGAAGGCCCGCGTGTACTCTTTGGTGACAATAACTTTGGTTTTTCTTGAGGTTCGGCATTTAGTCCAATGATGATGTACGGTTTTTAAAGTTTAGGTATGTCGATGGTTTAAAGCACAACCTCACATTCGGTTTCTGAATTCTGCGATAGCAGATTAGGTGGTGAGTTCTCATTGATCGATCTGTTATCAAGAATCGAGCCACTCAACAGATTTTTCTAACCTGGTTCGGAAAAGGAATGATCTACTTTTGCCATATTTGGGACGGTTGTCCAAGAAATGCATGCTGATTGTTAAGAGTTCAAAAGCGTTAGTTGGCTCGGCACAAGAGGATGAGTCATCGAACTTTAAAACTCTTAACAAGATATAAAGATGTCCTTGTTTGAAGGTCTTCGAATGAAGTTTTCTCTAAGGATCGGCGTATGTGCCCACATGTTAGAAGGAAAAGCAAGTCAAGGCTTCATTCAAAGGGATTCCTTTACCTCCATCCGGAAATCTCAAAGAATTTCCTCCATGGATCTTTTTGGACTAATTACACCACTTAGTTTCCGGGACACAAATATACTCTGGTGATTGTGGATGATTTGCCAAGATTACTTTGGGTTGTATTCTTATATAAGAAGAATGAAACTACAACAAAAGATACAGGCTACTCAAAGATTACAAAATGAGAAAGGTGTTAGTATTGTGAAAATCGGATCGGATAAGGGAACATAATTCTTGAATTCTTTACATATCCATTTTTTGCAAATGAGTTTGAGATCTGATTTAAAGAGACATTAGCTTGGCGAACACCTGTGGAGAATGGTGTAAAAAAGGAGAACATAACACTCAAAGAAGTCGCCGCACAATGTTGGTAACATTTACTCCAAAAATTTTCGGGGTAAGCAATCAACAGCGCTTGTCACACTCGTAACAAAATGTTCTCGATCAATATATGTTACTTCAAAACAACCTATGTATTTGTGGAAGGGTAGAAAACCTGGTGTTCTTCCATGTTTTTGGGTGCAAGTGTTTTATTCACAATAATGGGAAGTCAGGTTGAAAACCTTTGAAGCTAAGCCGGATGGGGCATATTATTAGGATATTCCTCAGCCCGGCCAAGGCTTTTAGGTTGTTCAACAGGACGAACCCTAATTGTGGAGCGAGCAACACTCGCGTGGTCTTTGATGAGTCAACATCCAGCAGAGAAATCTTCCGGAACAAGCAGTACCGGATCAACAAGAACTCGGTGTTGAAAATGGATCAATTAATTATCAAAGGAAAGGAATCAAAGTCCGCGACCTGATGTATATTCCTAACTTTTGATCTTGATGATTCACTAGGTCAATCGGACCACTAAAAGATCGCATTAACTCGCCGATGGAGAAGTTGGTACACCGAGATGTAACAAATCGAACCATCTAGTTAGATTGGAATACGATGTTCAAAGGAGACATCGAGATATGATGATTCCAACATCAACCAGAGATATGTCCATGCTTATGAAGTGAATTTTTAAAATACCTCTCCTAATTTACAGTGACTCACTATCAAAGAGGGATGATGATCTCCAAACAAGATGTAACTCGGGAAAGAAGGACATGGTTAGGGACCATCCTAACGACCGATCATCGGAGACCCATCCGTAGAGTTAGGACTAGACATCAAATTGGTGAAAGTCTTTGTCTTTGTTGTTAGGTATCTTTGAAGGAACCTCTCACTTTGGTCGAGGAAGCTCTAATCATTTAAACCCGGTATCTAGCCACATGCAAGAAGAACTAGAAGCGATTCGAGAGAAATCAAGATTTAGGAACTTGTAGACATACCAACTCACCAAGATGTGATTGGGACTAAGTGAGTTTTCAAGAACTGGAAGGATGGGCACAATGTGATAAACGAGAAAAAAAAGCGAAACATTGCGAAGGGGTATTTGCCAATCGGAAGTGGATTGATTTGATGAAACCTTTGCGACCTTCTTGTTTAAAAGCCATCGGTTGTTTATTGTATATCGGATGGATGTAAAAGTGTATTCTTAAGCGGGTACTAGCGGAGGAAGTTTATGTCGCAACAACCTTCTAGCTTAGAATCGAGCGCAACCAAGGTACCATTTAAGAAAAAAGCTCTTTATGGCACGAAAACGAGCTCCCCGAGCTTGATATGATACACTCATATCCGGTTCTTGATGAAGACAGGGTTCCTAAAGGATTTATAGGCGAGCGTTGTTGAATTGAAGATGGAGATGATATTCGATGGATTTAGATCTCGTGGGCGACATTATCTTGGATCTCCCAATCAAAACTTATGTGAGAAGTTTGAGAATCGATCTGAGGAAGTTTTGAAATGTACATGATGGGTCGGGATGAACTACTTTCTAGGTCTTCGGGTAAGACAAAGCCTTTGAAATCTTCATTTTATCGGGCCAAATACACCGAAATATGTTGGTAAATATGGAATTCGTAAGCGCAAGATCATTAAAAATTCAAATGATGACATCCTTCAAGATGGATCTAGGCGAGAATGGTCAAATTAACTTGAGGAAAGAGTATAGGGCTCTCATTGGATCTTATTTATACACGGCGCGATGAACCAAATATAACCTTGCATTAGGTGTATATGTGCGATTCGGAAAATCGATCAAAGACACTGAAAAGCGTAATGATTCTTAAGTATCTGAGAGGACTGATTAACCTCGGGTTGCTACCCATCGGATGATAATCTAGAAACTTAGTGGGTATTTTGATTCTGATTATGGAGGGTTGCGAAAATAGCGGGGAAGTCGACCTCGGGAACATGTGGGTTTCTATGCAACAAACTAGTCTCTTGGTTCAAAAAAAAAGACATCTATTGCCATCTCTGATGAAGCGAATATATGGCATGGAAATTTATTCCCCAACTTCTCAGCTTAGTGTTCGGTTGAGGATTATAACATAATATACTACTGAATGTATCATATTACATGGCGTTAATACGTCTTATTGCGATTACTCTTAACCAGGTCCTACATACAAAATTGCATGCACATGGACAGACATCATTTCATCGAGGACCATGTTGAAAAGAAGAATATCGAGAATGGAAAAAGATAAATCTTGATAAGCAAGTTGATATCTTAACCAAACCATTGGTGAAGTCAAATTTGAAATTATCACTTGAGTTAATTTCTTTGGACTTAGGATAAGATCACCTGACTCTTTGGAGGATTGGTATCCAAGACGGTTGGTTAGAAATTAATGGGAGCGAGGGATCGGTTGAAGGGAACCTCCTCGATATGAAGGGATCGATGTAAAGCCCGATAAGGAAAAGGACATTGTTGGGAAAGGCCCAGGATTAGAGGAACATCTAAGATCAACATTTAATAAATCGGGCAGGGCTAAAATAGTCAAATACTGTGGTAATTCGATTATAATATCAATCAATGGAATGATATCTCTAACTCCTGTTATTTTTGTTTTCATTTATGTGTTGATTGGTTTTCTTTTTGCATTTTAAATATTATTTTAATGACGCGTATTGACACTCATTAAATCGTGAATGGCCTTGATTGTATGTATTAAAGGCATTAATTACGCTTTTTAAAATCTAAAAGTGGTCTATTTTCCCTTGACCACACGATCTAAACTTTTAAAAACACCTCTTAGGAATCGGATTGATCCGTTGACCGTTTCCGGGTTCGAATTTGAGAATGATTATGTCCTTTACCTATCTTTTTAAACCATTCATCCTTTCCTACACTTCACTTTCACATTCAATTTACCACTTCCCTCTGCAATTACCTTTGAGAACCCGAAAAACTCTCGAAATCTCTCTCGTATATTAAAGCTTTTATTTTGAGTTCATATTTACCGTCGTGTGATTAAGTAAAAGATTTTATTGATTACGTGTTTTATGTTTTCATTCATTTCTAAGTGATTGTATGCCTAATTCTCGAAATAATCATTCTAAATATTTGTAGAATGGCACCAAAAGTGAGACATGTTGCGAAGACAATTCGTTTCTTCCTCGCACGTATCCATGGGAATTGGAACGAGGTCCGATCTTTGAGGATTTCACCGAGAAGTTATTGAAGAGATGTGTGGATTTTTAGGGCGACTTCTGAGATCTGAATCACTTGAGATTTTTGAAGATGTTGAAGGAGTGTGGCAAAAAATGTATTGTTACTATGGCCGATTCAATCTTATTGGGCGGTGCTCTTGAATTTCTCTATAATTTGAAGGAACATGATAGTTTTTTTATACTCGGAGGTCCAGGGCAAACATCTAGAAATCCACGGATGATGATCTTTAGAGAATATTTCATCTTCCGGCCCATTGAGCGGAATTATCTTTGGGCCGTTTATGGTCGGTGAAGAAAAAGGCGATTTTGGACTTTTTGGCCGTCAATCGGTTATCACACCAAAAGGTTTCAATAAATCTTTGAAAAGAAGTTTCTTGTTGTTTTGACATAGTCGGAAAGGTGATTGTTGGGATTACCTACAACTTGGATCTTGATAACTTTCTGGGAAAGGTCAAGATCATGCATTTTCCATTATTAATGATGCGAGAATCAATTGGCGAGGTTTGAAATGGATATTGGAAGAATATGGAAAATTTTTGAAGTGGAGATTGAAGGTAGTTCTTACTCTTGGGATCACAATCTTTAACAAGGTCTCTCTAATTCAATTGATCGATGAAAGACGAGGAGGGTGGGCGGGCGAGATGATTCCTTATGTGTTGTCACCAAGAAAATACTGCAACTCATCAATGGCGATTCGGCAAAGCTGATGATGCGGTTAACATTAACTTGACAACCGAGATTACATAAGAAGAACAGGGTATTGAGAAGAAAAGTGGCGCTGAAACGAAAAATTATAGTTTGTTTTCAGGAGAACTATTTTTGACTAACGAAATTATTTCGATTAACGTGTTGCTTGAAAAAGGTAGACAAAATCATGAGACCTAGTGGATGAACCGTGGGTCTGATGATGATTGCGATTCGATCGGCCGAAGCCCAGAGGCCCGAACTTCCAAAAGGGGGTGCTTCAAGAAAGGATTCTTTCAAAGGCTCTGCTCAAAGCTGAGCCACACCGAATGCCATCTGAGTTTCATCGGACAAAACCTTCCTCTCCAAGTCTGCTCACCTTGAGGTCTCATCTCACCTTGAAGCTCAAAAATCTATGTGCCCTCTCCACCAACTTCCACTAAACCAGAAATTATGTCGTTCATGAAGATTATCGAGGGCGGCGATTGGGAAAATGATTGAGAAGATATCAGAACTTGCCATCAAACCCGGATGTGAGAAATTTCTCTTTGATACAGATGTACTCACCCTAGAGGGATATCGGGGTTGAAGAAGTTTGAGGACTTTGGGATTTTTCTTGAAGCGGAAGGGTGGTATAAGTCCTTTCTGGATTCGGACGAAATCCAAAATGTGCAAAATTCTTTGGCGTTGAAATGCTCGCGATCTATTATCGATGATGTGGTATTAGGACTCATTACCGAAGACGATTAGGTATCTTTGGATACCCGATCCTGAGGAGATGACCCCAAAATGGTAAAATCTGATCGTTGTAATGAAGTAAATGAGGCAAACGATGAAGAAGAGAGGAGATTGGAAAGGTATGATCGTTATTGAAGATATTTGAACGGATGGTATTAACTGGTGGCCCAAAGAATGGGGATTATTGAAAGGGCACGAGAGTTGATCGATGTTTGAAATTTATTTATTGGGAGATCTGGCGAAGTCCCCATCGGCGAAACCTGTCCAGCCCGAGCAATTGATAGACACGACTCTTGGGAGGACTCCATTTGAAAGAAAAGGAGGTGAAGGCCCTCAACATCAATGATCCCGGGATAACCTAAATTCTTGAAACATCCTCACTTTGAAGAAAATCAGTGAAGTATACTCAAAGGATACATTTACGTTTTGACATGGCCCAATTTTCAAAAGATGATACCGGTTCTTCATTCCACGAACCTTGGAGATCGACCATCAGAGCCAAAAGGGAAAATGTTTCTACTCATTGCATGAGAATGGTGAGGACTTCGGAAGACTGGCTGGCGATAAAATGATTGAGGTAGCTGTAGATAGATAGTTAAGCTCGGGAAGCAATCGACAATTCAAGGCGATGATGAATGAGAAGATGGCCCCAAATCCACCAAAATTGGCAAGAATGATCTTCTTGATCACGACAAAGAGAGAGTCAACTCTTCGCTAATAAGCTTGAAAATATTTTTGACAAGGTCTGTTTGTTGACAAGTCCAAGTTCAATCTTAGCAGGTTGTTAAAACAACCACCTTGACGATGTTGGGATCGAGTCTCATAACCTTTGAAAGAACTACATCAAGCACTCTCTTAAAAATTTGTGACCTCGAGTTCGAGGCTGAAGACTCTTTTTAGGAACTAAGGAAAGAAAGAGAAAAGATGATGAAGTCAGGAAAGGCTGAATCGGTGGAAAACTTTATTCTTTGGAATCCGGATCAAGTTGGATAGAAAAAGGTGAAAGAAAATGACTACAGCAATTTGCGGGGACTAGAAAACTGAGGTCGTTTCTTCTTCAAATGAGTCGATGATAAAGTGAAAGCAACAAAACAAGACAAGACAGCGGTTGTTGTAGAAAAGAAGAAAGGCTACGTGACCTTTATTTTGAAAAGAGAAAAGCGGAAGAGAGGATGGAAGAAAGAAGAGGATGGAAGAAGGGAAGCGAAGGCATCAAGAAACTGGACATAACATATCGACTTAAGAAAAAAAGGGCTAGTTCTTTGAATGCGGAGAGGATCTCATTTCATAGACCCAATCCTTCACGGAGATGTGGATGTGATTGTTAAGCTTTGTGAAACATGGTAAGCGAATGGAGGCGGAATCAAGGAGAATGGTACATCGAACACACATCAATCGAGGTTATTCCGTTCTTGAGGAAAGGCGAAATCTTGGAAGATTGGTTGAGTAACAAGCATCAGTATTCTATGAATGCATAATGGCGAAAAAAAGCGAGGAAACATTCGGTTACTTTGGTGAGGTCATGGAATACTGAAGACTCAGGATGGGAAGGTGGACAAGATTGATTTCTGTATGACTCTGAACAAGTGTTTGCTTAAGATGACATCTAGGAAGAACCTGAGGTTGTTGAAATCAAAGCAAGACTCTAAAATGTAATGCGATCGGTGGAAGAAAAAATGAAATGTCGGAAGCAATTTTTTGTAAAGATCAAATTAGAATTTTTCATCACATCTCTTGTAATGCTCAAATGATCGATGAAAATTTCTATCTTTACGATCTTAAGACAAACTCTCATTGTCTTGATTTCTTTGTCTTTCTCTATTTTTTTTCTTTATCTTTATTGACATACTTTACGGTTAATGTTTTGGTTCCATCATCAAAATTGTTGGGATATTTATAGTGTTGATGGAAGTTCAAAAAAAAACGACTAGAAAGGACAAAATTAAGCATGAAAACGGCGTGGCACTTCAACACGTCGACTTCAAAAATTGCAAAGCTACTAAAATAACACTGAGATTTAATTTGCTCTCCGGCCGGCTCTTTGATTTCATGAATACATAAATATAGGATCTAACCTTGAGAGTAAAAGATTACATAAATAATCCACTATTTCAATCTGAAGTTATTTCCATAAAGAAGAACACGAGAACTCGAAGTATATTAAGTGTTCATCCCACGTAGGTTCATAGCAAAGATTTCTTATCCTTTAAGCTTTAGAAATTTTACTAAAGGAAACTAGGATAAATTGGGTTGGAAATGCAATTCCTTTATTTTAGGAATGACCATTCCAAATAAATTATGATTCCTTTAAAAATACATACCGATCAATGTATTTGGAATAGAATAAGGAATGATCATTCACATTCCTATTTATTAAACATGCAATCCATACTTAGGGTTTAACGTGAAATATTAAATGCATACATGTGTGAATAATTGTATGAAAAATACTTATTTGAAAATATGTTTAGACTCCACTAATTATTGTGTGATAAATGTGTTAGTGTTGAGTATTTAGTGTCACAGAAACAATCCTTTGTAAGGACATAATACTTAGATAATGTCGATGTGGTTTAATATTATTTATTTATTTATTAAATGTATGGCGTTCTGTTCATTTAGAATATTATGTTTGATTGTTTGCATTTATTCTTATATGTATTTCGAATCCTTTGTTGTGCGTTGAGTGTGTGAGTTTCGGATGACTTAATACGATTCTTAAATATTTGGATCGAGGATCATCAAAGGGATATTGATATGATGCAAGCGGAATTGGTATGCGATCTGCGTCATACTTTCTTAGAGTGTAGTAGATCTCACCCCTCTGAGATCTTTAGGTATCTGTGATGGATGCACATAAAAATACCTTAAGTGTTGGTATACCCATCAAGAAACCGTTTGATGTAAGTTCCTTATGTATACTACTTGGGTGTCTCGGTAAGTGGGAAGTGATCTTTACTTTGACTTGAATCGTCACGACATGTGTGTGTGGAGTGATGAACTTTGACCGTACGTCTTTTTTTTGTCATGGGTAGATATGGGCTGGATTGGGTTCTACCATCGCGATGTTAGGTGTGGTAGTTGAGCTAGAAAAGGATTCGTTCCTCAAAGTGGATTTAGAGAATCTTAAATCTTAAAGTATTGGTGGATGGATCTGCGTTGTTCAATTCGATGCCGTCAGCTTAGACCCACGTGACTAAGTGTGATAGCAATGATCAATTAGTGATTTGAGATAAAACGATTAAGTTATTTGAATAGACATTTCATCATGTTGAAGACTAATCAGTGATAAATTGAATGAAAGGAAATCATGATTGCCCGTTTAGATTCTGAGTAGTTCATGTTTCTATAGCGTACCTCGTATATTGAAAAATGTGATTTATTATTTGGGTTGATTAAGGTATTAGTTTACTAATCGCTCATTATATAATACATTGGGTCTATGACAGTAGTAGTTCCCTTTTTACGGATTATAGTTGGTTGATTAAATGTTAAATTTGATTTAATATTTAATTTATGGAGATAATTAATAATAGATTAATTTAGAATTAATTATTAATGTTTAATTAAATTGGATTTAATTAAATAAGAACTCCCAATAATTATATTTGGAATATAATTGTAGGATTTAATGTATGTGGAAATAAATCGTAGAAATTTTCATATAAGACATGAATGAATCGTGAGAGATTTATATTTAGGGAATTAAATTAAAAGAAATTAATTTAATTCAAGATTAGGGTTTTATTTTCCTAATTAAATTTTAGGTAAAGATTTCAAAATTGGACCTCTCTATATATCTATCTGTTTCTTGGAATTCACAAACAACGTTCTTCGTATTTTCTATAAAATAAGATCTGAGAGTTTGGATTTTCCTGCAAGCAAATGCTCGAGTCGGGATTCCATATTTGACAAATCAGGTGCAAATGCGTAATTGGGGATTACGTGGATCGAAGTAGTAGAGAAATACACTTTTCGAGTTCTTGTAAGATTTCGTTATGATTATTATGTCTATGTGCAATTAATTGTTCGTTGTTGGTGACTTTACAATTTTTGTGATTTATAAGCTGGTACTCGGAGGGCGTGTGTTTAATTGCATAATTAAAATGGTTTTTAATAATTTTTTTTTTTTTCTTATTGGGATACGGTATAAACCCGCACCCTTAGTTTTTCCTTTTTCGTTTTTTGGTGTCTTCCTTTAAACTTTTGAAAACCCAAAAATTAAGGGGGTTTGAATAAATCGCTACCACCACCACCGATCGGACCTCTCGTCGTCATGACGTCACGCCGCATCGCTCGGGAGTCGATCTTTAGGCATCGTGGCCCCGCGATGCGTGAAAAGACTCCACAGATCAATCGGCCCGCTTCTTGCCGTCGTCTTCGCTTTTATCGCCTCCATTTCCATCTCTTTTCCCAGCAGTCACCCTTGAGGTCAATGAATCGAGATGAATCGAAGATGGCGCACCACCGATTTGATCATCTTCATCTTCCTCGACTCTAGTTTTTGAAACTGGTTTTCGTCTCTTTGGTTCGCAGCACCGCGCGTGACTCATCGTCTTCAGGTGCGACCCCCAAGCGCGGTGATGGTCGCCCGCGTGCTAAGGCAGCGGAGGTGACTCGTCGGCCTCTGATTTCTGCTCTGCTTTACCAAATCGCTTCGCCTCTGTATTCTAGTTCTCATTCGACGAACACCGGATGACTTTCTGGGTTTTCTTTGCTTGTTTCACATGATCATTTGAAGGAGCTCATTTGTGCGATTTTGGTATCGATTGCTTCTAGAATCTGACGATTCTGGGAATCGTCGAATCAACCTTACATGTTACTAATTTTGTTCATTTGGGTTTACATCCTTGCGCTGATTTCGTTTCAATTGGATTTAGTGATGAAATTCTGACAAAATTGACTAATTGAATCAGTTTATTGGATTATCGCGGATGAAATTGCAGTTGAGATTATTGTTGTATCGGTTGTCTAGATTGATGGGTAGTTTTATGGCAGTTGATGAGGGTATTAGTATTTGAAATTAAATTCCGCGGACCCTCTATGCAAAAAATTATGATAATTCTTTGACAGCGAGTCCTTACGGATTAAATAAAACTAAAATGGTTTTATAATTAATTGGATTAATTTAAACACGAAATAAATCGGATTTTGATATTTAATTTAAGAGGATTATTAAAATCTTTATTACTTTTTGTTTATTATTTAAATTAGATTAGCATTTTCCGTTCATTATAATGTTTTGGGTAGGTGGTGGAATATTGAAGATCGGATAAGTCTTGAAGATCGGATAAGTCATGAAGATCAAAAAATCTTGAAGTTGATCCATAAAAATGAGAGGACAAGAGACAAAGACGCCCAAAGACGAGGGCAATACGTCTAAAGACTTCAAGTGAAGGTTGATTAAGTTGTGCTAAGATAACTACAATCGGATGACCTAAGTCGGGTAAATGGATCCGGGTTACGGTGATGCGTATCGACTCCATCGGAATTATTACTTCAATGTTACCTAATCTCCAGTCGAGTGTTAGAAGACGAGAAGAATGTCAGCGTATTAGTAACTTTCGAAGCGCTCTAAGTGTGCTTGATAGCAAATGAGGAATCGACAACCTGCGTCTGAACCTTGACAAACTCACGAAACTTTTACTGAAGTCAAGCGGTAGAAAAGGACAATCTTACATACTTTCCAGACATGCGGCCTCTACATACATCAAATCAAGCCATGATCTACCTAAAATAGACCCGAAATTTGAATTGCTCTCCAGCAGTACCCGGTTAGATTTCGTCTTTTATAAATATGGGATTAAACCTTCTTAGTAAGGTTCGGAAATTATCATATTTAAGCTCTCAAGATTTCATGCGAAGAACCTGATTTCAAGATTTGATAGCTAAGTGTTTAAATGGCTGGATTAGCCAAAGGAATACTTATCCTCTGGTTATAAATTCTCTTAAAAGATAGGATAGTATTCTAGTTGAAACATAAAACAAATCTTATACCTAAACTTTTGTGGGGTTAAGTTTGTTATAGCGAATTCTATATAGGGTTTCTAGATTAGATTTAGGGATTGGTTGAGTGAGAACTTCGTTAAATATCTGTTGGGTGTCTTTGTGTTGGGTAACCAACCACATTAAAATTAAGCTGCGATTGGTTAATTTGGTGCCCATTACGATGAGGAAAAAGAGTGGGCGTAGGACAAGTTAATAAAGAACCCTTATAATTCTATATGCCCTTTAATACAACTTTACACATACTTGCTCAACTCTTTTCTTTGTTGCTCTACGTAATACGGTTGAGGATGTTGTTAGCGTCAAGCTCTTGATCGTCCCGATTTTAACACTTTAGTTATACGATTCAAAGCCAGTTTGGTGAGAATCCTTATTTAGGTAAAATTGGTTTTCCACGGGTTAACTAATCTTAGCACACGTCGGTTAAAGCGATAGGCCGAACTAATCACTGCCGGATCGGTAAATCCGGATATCGATCCGGCGTAATCATGTCCTTTCGATCGAGCGTCGTGCAAATCACACATCGATCCACTAAAAAAGTTTTGAAATTATTCACCCTCCTCTAAACAACCTCCATCGAAACCGTTTTGGGACCTCTGAAATTAGGTATCGGTGAGTTCTTCCTACCACGCGGCTTGGAATATCATTGGTTCTTGAGGAAAGCCTTTGTGCGTCGAACTTAGGACGTCTTTGAAAAACCATTTTCAAAACTGTATTCTTTCAAAATCACCCTGACATGGATAACCTTGGTATGCATCATAATCTGCCGTGTTTTACGTTGATGAGTATGCAGTTGGTCCGTGAAATGAGAGACCATCTGGGGAGTGATTAGCAGCCAGAATGGATGAAATTCTTGAAATGGGATAATCATCTATCACTTTAGCCGGTGAAGCGGGGCGAGATCTCTGCTGAATGGTTTGGAAGAGAATCGAAGAGTCCTACCGATGGATCACGGATGAGAGAAGCTGTCTATCTGGATCTTGTTGCGGACATCTCATCATGAAAACTGGATCTTTACTCTGTGAAAAGTGCACGAAGGCAATTTAAGGAAAGTGGGGATCTGTTTAAAAATCTGCCGGAGAAATGAGCGGTCAAGGACAACGGTACTTGGTGAGCTAGTTGTATTGAAACTTGAATCTTTACCCAGATAAACAGTTGATCAATTTGATGGAAGGATCTACGAGAATTGATCGACCCGTGATCAGGGCGCAGTAATGTCGAACCAAAAAGATATCGACTACAAGATTCTCCAGATCATTGACTAAGAAATGGGATGCGAGATATGGAAGTGATTAGGATTGTATCGAAATATTGCTACCATGAAACCAAATGATCTAATCTTCGGTTTGAAAGCGTGATTCGGCACGATTGAGAGACGAGATCGGATGATGTCCTGCTGAAATTCTTTAAACTTCAGCTAAATTTGTTATATTCAGACAACCGATGGCAGTTAAAGGGAATTGATGAGTTGGAAACATCATCGGCCGGGCGAGCAGTTGCCGCCCACGTAAACTTGAGCGAACAAATGTTTGGATGGCCGAAATATAGAAAGTTCTATATTTGTAACGAAAGCGGAGGAAAGAGATTGAAGATCTTGACGGATCACCAAGAAGATATAGGGACAATATAAGAGATGGACAGGAAAGATGATCATAGAGATGAAAGATGATGGGAGAGAGGATCTCGAAGGCGAGCAGATGAAAGATCGGATAAGAGGATTACGATTCTGAACAGTGAAATTCTCTGACCGGATCGTACGAAATGATTCACGAATGAAGTCACGGAGATTCCTTCTTCAGCTAATGACTAGCAGGTGCATTCACGGTCTTTGATTGCCACGACCTTACTCTAAGGAAAGAGTAAGCGACGAAGAGAACAAGGTACCGACGGAAAAGCCGTGATTGCGAACACATAGGAATTGATGATTCTTATGCGCCATCGAGATGACTACGGATATTTATCACATTGAAGATTTATCACGATTACCGCTACCAGCCGATGTAAATGATACTTGAACTATAAATACGATGATGTGTCTTCAATACGATGGCGAGGCGGCCGGTCGAAACAAAGTGGGGCCGGTAATAAGGAAGGTGTCCTGACAACTTCTCTGGTATGATAGTGGATGTTCAAAGCCTTGTATTTCGTCGACATCTCTCGATAGTGTTGAGAAACCGGACTCGCAGGGAGTTCTCTTTCAGGATGTGACTTTGGTTTACCGGAGGTTGGAACGCCAGTGAGCGTGATGTCTGAATTCTGGGTGTTTACATCGTTAAGCGGCGAAGCCTGACTGTTATCACGATTCTGCGGCAGTAAATTTAGTGTTGAGTTCTCGTCGGATCAATCTGCGATAATCGGGTGACTTCAGCAGTTACGCTGGCGGCGAGAAAAGAGCGATTTATCTGATGATTGGAGACGGTTTACCAGAAATGCATCGCCCAGTGTTGGTTCAAAAGAGCTCCAGTTAGGTACCGCTGAAGATGAGCCGTCCCAGACGAACTCTTGAAGATAGCGGAGATGTCGTAGTTGAAAGGTCTCCGGGAATAAGTATTCTAAGGATCGGACATGTACGCGTATGAGAAAGAAAAACAAAGTAAAAGCTTCGTTTAAAGGGTTCTCATATCAAATCCGATATTACAAGCGCTCATATATGGATCTATTTGGACGATTCGCCTCTTAGTTTCCTTTGGGACATAAAAACACTCGGTCGGTAATTAAGATGATTATTCCTAAGTTCACCTTAGTTGTATTCTTGTATAAGAAGGTTGGCCCCGCGACAAAGTTACACGAACTTCTCGAAGATTCGAGGAATGAGAAGGTCTCGGCATAGTGAAAATGGGATCGAGACAAAGGTACAAAATTCTTGAACAATTTATATCGATTTTTTGCTCTGAGGATTTAATATCTGACATGAGACATCGGTTGCCGAGAACACCACAACA